>OX155908.1:12933327-13064831 GCA_944588485.1 Phosphuga atrata | reverse complement strand
CTAAGATCTGTCAAATTTAGACAAATTAATTCCCAGACTTGTCAAATTTAGACAAATTATTCAAAGATCTGTTAAATTTCGACAAATTAATTTATTGATCTTTTAAGTTATGACAATTTAATTCATAGATCTGTCAAATTCTGACAATTTGAATTACAGATCTATCAAATTTAGACAAAATAATGCACAGAATTGGAACAGAATTTTTAGACAATTTAAATTTTGCAATTTTAGACTATTCAATTTGTTTAGACAAAATTTAGCCAATTTTAGAAATACCCGTG
This sequence comes from Phosphuga atrata, assembly GCA_944588485.1. Lineage (NCBI taxonomy): Eukaryota > Metazoa > Arthropoda > Insecta > Coleoptera > Silphidae > Phosphuga > Phosphuga atrata. Next base: position 13,064,547 of record OX155908.1, on the reverse strand, counting down.
TTTTAGACAAAAAAGAAATTGCGGATATAAATAAAAAATTTGTCTAATGTTGTGTAGTTGAAGTATGTGTTGTATGTATGTATTATGTGCTTTAGACAATAAAACATTGATTCGTCAAATTTAGACAAATTAATTCCTAAATTTGTCAAATTTAGACAAATTATTCATAGATCGGTTAAACTTAGACAAAAAAATTAATAATTAGTCAAATTTTGACATTTTAAATCTAAGATCTGTCAAATTTAGACAAATTAATTCCCAGATTTGTCAAATTTAGACAAATTATTCAAAAATCTGTTAAACTTAGACAAATTAATTCATAATCAGCCAAATTTTGACATTTTAAATTTGAGATCTGTCAAATTTAGAAAAATTAATTCCCGGATTTGTAAAATTTAGACAAATTATTCATAAAACTTAGACAAATTAATGTCAAATTTTGACATTATAAATCTAGGATTTGTCAAATTTAGACAAATTAATTCCCAGACTTGTCAAATTTAGACAAATTATTCAAAGATCTGTTAAATTTCGACAAATTAATTTATTGATCTTTTAAGTTATGACAATTTAATTCATAGATCTGTCAAATTCTGACAATTTGAATTACAGATCTATCAAATTTAGACAAAATAATGCACAGAATTGGAACAGAATTTTTAGACAATTTAAATTTTGCAATTTTAGACTATTCAATTTGTTTAGACAAAATTTAGCCAATTTTAGAAATACCCGTGTTTTAGACAAAAAAGAAATTGCGGATATAAATAAAAAATTTGTCTAATTTTGTGTAGTTGAAGTATGTGTTGTATGTATGTATTATGTGCTTTAGACAATAAAACATTGATTCGTCAAATTTAGACAAATTAATTCTTAAATTTATCAAATTTAGACAAATTATTCATAGATCGGTTAAACTTAGACAAAAAAATTAATAATTAGTCAAATTTTGACATTTTAAATCTAAGATCTGTCAAATTTAGACAAATTAATTCCCAGATTTGTCAAATTTAGACAAATTATTAAAAAATCTGTTAAACTTAGACAAATTAATTCATAATCAGCCAAATTTTGACATTTTAAATTTAAGATCTGTCAAATTTAGAAAAATTAATTCCCGGATTTGTAAAATTTAGACAAATTATTCATAAAACTTAGACAAATTAATGTATAATCAGTCAAATTTTGACATTTTAAATCTAGGATCTGTCAAATTTAGACAAATTAATTCCCAGACTTGTCAAATTTAGACAAATTATTCAAACATCTGTTAAATTTCGACAAATTAATTTATTGATCTTTTAAGTTATACAATTTAATTCATAGATCTGTCAAATCCTGACATTTTGAATTACAGATCTATCAAATTTAGACAAAATAATTCACAGAATTGGACAAGTTTTAGACAATTTAAATTTTGCAATTTTAGACTATTCAATTTGTTTAGACAAAATTTAGCCAATTTTAGAAATACCCGTGTTTTAGACAAAAAATAAATTGCGGGTATAAATCAAACATTTGTCTAATTTTGTGTAGTTGAAGTATGTGTTGTATGTATGTACTATGTGCTTTAGACAATAAAACAATTTGCGGATCTAAATCAAAAATTTGTCTAATGTTGTGTAGTTGAAGTGAAACAATTGACACATTGATTCTCAAATTTGTTAAATGTAGACAAATTATTCATATATGTGTTAAATTTAGACCAATTATTACATGGAACTTTCAAGTTTTGACAATTTAATTCATAGATCTGTCAAATTCTGACATTTTAAATAAAAAATCACAATCACAAATGGATCACAAATCCATCAAATTTAGACAATTAAACTCATCTGTCTACAAGTTGAAATAACGAATTAATAAATCTGACAAACTTTGACAACTTAAATGACAACCCTATCAAATTTTCTACATAATATTTGACAAATCTGTCAAATTCTGATATTACAAATGTAAAATTTTTGTATATGACACATCTGTCATAGCTAGATAATATGAACAAATTTTGACATCTTAGATGACAAACCTATGAAACTTTTAACATAATGAATCACAAACAAATGACAGATAAATCCAACAAATTTTGACATTTTAAATGACAAATCTGTCAAAATTTTAACATAATAAATGACAAACCTGTCAAATTTTTTGACATATTAAATGACAAACCTGTCAAATTCTGACATTACAAATGTCAAATTTTAACTACCTATACGGCATATCTGTCAAATATAGATAATATAAAGAACTTCTAAAAGAAAAAACTAATAAATCCAACAAATTTTGACATTTTAAATAACAAATCCGTCCAAATTTTAACATAATAAATGACAAATCTGTAAATTTTTTTGACATATTAAATGACAAACCTGTCAAATTCTAACATTAGAAACGTCAAATCTTGACGTTTTATTTTTATCAAAACTAGATAATAAATAAACTAGATAACTTCTAAAAGAAAAAAAGTTTTATAAAAATAATAATAATAAAGATAATAAAAAAAATAAAATTTGCTCTACTTAAAAACTAAAATAATAATAATAATGAGTGAGGGTAACAACCCGCAACAACTGTACAAAGAAAGAATTCTAAATCTAAATCCTAACACACATTCGCCATCCAGTCACGCTTCAACAATCAACGAACTGCCACTAGCCCATACACAACCCACAACATGACCGATATGACCCACAAAATGACAGACGAGCCACGTACGATAAGTCATACATGATGAACGATGTGGTCCATAACATAACTAATGTAGCTCACAAGATGACCGATGTAACTCACAAGTTGACCGACGTGTCTTACAAAATGACCGATTCGTCCCACAAGATGACCTATGTGTCCCACAAAATCTAGTTTCTTGTGTGATGCCCGATATGTCATACAAGATGACCGATGTGGCTCAGAAGATGAACAATACATTATACAAGATGACCGATGTGGTCAAGATTTATACGGCCCACCTTCATCTGCACATCTTTCATGACTTGAAAAGACTGGGTCGTCTTATCTTATGACCGATGTGGCTCACAAGATCACCGATATGACTCACAATATGACCGATAAGTAGATTACATTAGTATATTATAAGCAAGATAACCGACGTGTCCCACAAGATAACCGATGTGTCGCACAAGATGAACGATGAGTCGCACAGAATGACCGATGTGTCCACAAGATGCCCGATGGAACTCACAAGATGACCGATACATTATACAAGATGACCGATGTAGTCCATAAGATGACCGAACTTCTATACGGCCCACCTTCATCTCACATCTTCCATGACTTTACAAGACTGGGCCGTCTTGTCCCATGATTGATGTGGCCACAATATGTGACTCACAATATGACCGATAAGTCATACATAGTGAACGATATGGTCCACAAAATGACTTATGTAGCTCACAAGATAACCGATGTGTCCCACAAGATGACCGATGTGTCCCACAAGATGAACGATGAGTCTCAAATAATGAACGATGTATCGCACGAGATGCCCGATGTGACTCACAAGATGACCGATACATTATACAAGATGACCGATGTGGCCCGTAAGATACCCGAACATCTATACGGCCCACCTTCATCTTCATCTTTCATGACTTGATAGGACTAGGCCGTCTTGTCCCATCGCCGATGTGGCCCACAATATGACCAATGAGTCATACATAGTGAACAATGTGGTCCACAAAATGACTGATGTAGCACACGAGATAACCGATGTGTCCCACAATATGACCGTTGTGTCCCACAAGATGAACGATGACTCCCACAAGATGCCCGATGTGTCCCACAAGATGCCCGATGTGACTCACAAGATGACCGATACATTATACAAGATGACCGATGTGGTCTATAAGATGACTGGTGTGGTCTACAAGATGACCGAACATCTCTATGGGTCAGCAAAGATTTCATCTTCACTTTCATGACTTAACAAAACTGGGTCTTGTCCGATGTGACTTAAAAGATCAACGATGTGGCCCACAAGATGACCGATGTATCTCACAAGATGATCAAGTTGTCCCACAAGATGAGCAATATATCCCACAAGATGACCAATATATCCCACAAGATGACCAATATATCCCACTAGATGACCGATGTGTCCGACATGATAACCGATGTGTCCCACAAGATGACCTATGTATCCCACAAGATGACCGATGCGTCTCACAAGATGACCGATGTATCCCACAAGATGACCGATGCGTCTCACAAGATGACCGACGCGTCTCACAAGATGACCGATGCATCCCACAAGATGACCCATGTGTCCCACAAGATGATCGATGTGTCCCACAAGATGTGTCCCAATATACAAGCTGGCCACTCCAACATCTATGCGTTCCGATAGACTTCACCCGCACATGGTCAACGACTTGACAAGCCTGGCCCATCTCATCAAGACAAACAATCCATTTACATTTACAACACTTAGATTTAGACGGACGTCCAGCGCCCCTATTCGACGTAATACAACTCGGCGGGCTTCTCCTTGCTCAGCCGGAACTCGGTCCCGTCGTCGGCGACCAGCACCTTGTGGATCGCCTGCTTGTGCGCCCTCAGCGTCCGCTCGTGCTTGCACACCTGGTCGCAGTACTCGCACGCCAGCGACCTCGCCGTCTTATGCACCGCATTATGCTTATACAAAGACGAATACTCCGTGAACCTCTTCCCACAACCCTACAACAACAACAACAGACGATTAGCATTAATCTATAACTGAAACAAGATGAGATCTAGGCTAGTGTAGACTTAGGTTAGGTTAGGCTAGATAGACATAACTAGACAGACTAGATAGACTAGACATACTAGGCAGACTAGACAGACTGGACAGACTACTCAAACTAGACAGACTAGAGAGACTATACAGACTATAGTAGACTAGACAAACTAAACAGACTAGACTAGATAGACAGACTAGACTAGATAGACAGACTAGACTAGATAGACAGACTAGACTAGATAGACAGACTAGACTAGATAGACAGACTAAACTAGATAGACAGACTAGACTAGATAGACAGACTAGACTAGATATACAAACTAGACTAGATAGACAGACTAGACTAGATAGACAGACTAGACTAGATAGACAGATTAGACTAGATAGACAGACTAGACTAGATAGACAGACTAGACTAGATAGACAGACTAGACTAGATAGAGAGACTAGACTAGATAGACAGACTAGACTAGATAGACAGACTAGACTAGATATACAAACTAGACTAGATAGACAGACTAGACTAGATAGACAGACTAGACTAGATAGACAGACTAGACTAGATAGGCAGACTAGACTAGATATACAAACTAGACTAGATAGACAGACTAGACTAGATAGACAGACTAGACTAGATAGACAGACTAGACTAGATAGACAGATTAGACTAGATAGACAGACTAGACTAGATAGACAGACTAGACTAGATAGACAGACTAGACTAGATAGAGAGACTAGACTAGATAGACAGATAGACTAGATAGACAGACTAGACTAGATAGACAGACTAGACTAGATAGACAGACTAGACTAGATAGAGAGACTAGACTAGATAGACAGACTAGACTAGATAGACAGACTAGACTAGATATACAAACTAGACTAGATAGACAGACTAGACTATATATACAGACTAGACTAGATAGACAGACTAGACTAGATAGACAGACTAGACTAGATATACAAACTAGACTAGATAGACAGACTAGACTAGATAGACAGACTAGACTAGATAGACAGACTAGACTAGATAGACAGACTTGACTAGATAGACAGACTAGACTAGATAGACAGATTAGACTAGATAGACAGACTAGACTAGATAGACAGACTAGACTAGATAGACAGACTAGACTAGATAGACAGACTAAACTAGATAGACAGACTAGACTAGATAGACAGACTAGACTAGATATACAAACTAGACTAGATAGACAGACTAGACTAGATAGACAGACTAGACTAGATAGACAGATTAGACTAGATAGACAGACTAGACTAGATAGACAGACTAGACTAGATAGACAGACTAGACTAGATAGAGAGACTAGACTAGATAGACAGACTAGACTAGATGGACAGACTAGACTAGATATACAAACTAGACTAGATAGACAGACTAGACTATATATACAGACTAGACTAGATAGACAGACTAGACTAGATAGACAGACTAGACTAGATATACAAACTAGACTAGATAGACAGACTAGACTAGATAGACAGACTAGACTAGATAGACAGACTAGATACACAGACTAGACAAATTAAACAGACTAGATAGACAAGACTAGAGAGATAAGGCTATACTAGACAGACTAGTTAGATTTAGATACTCACAGTGACCATGCACATGTATGGTTTCTCTCCGGAATGTATCCTCGAGTGGTTCTTGAAGTTGGTGGCGGACGCGAACGCTTTACCACAGTTGGAATACGTGCAGACGTAGGGACGTTCGCCGGTGTGTGACCGGATGTGAACCTTCCGGATGTTCGACGTGGTGAACGACCTCCCGCACCCCTCGATGGGACACTTGAATGGTTTCTCTCCTACAAAAATAACAAGCTAGGTATACCCCAAGGTTCAATAATAGCTACAACATAGGTGCCATCAGAAACATAACAGATGTGAATCAAGATCACCGATATATCACACAAGATGACCGATGTCATACAAGATGACCGATATGTCACATAAGATGACCGATATGTCACACAATACGACCGATATGTCACACAAGATGACCGATATGTCACATAAGATGACCGATATGTTAGAAAAGATGACCGATGTGGTACACAATATAAAGCTTGTGACTCAGGAGATGACTCATTCAATATCAGTGATCTTGTGTCACATCCTTGCCTTGTGGTCATCGGACAAAACGGCCAAGTTTTGTTAAATCATGATTGAAGTGAAGACAAGATGACTCATACAATAGTATTACTGAGTGTGTTTAGAGACCTCTAATAATACAAATCCAATGTATGGACTTAAGGTGCAGTCAGACTATGCAAGCGCTTTCTTAATGACTCCTCAAGGTACTATAATAGCACCTTAATGGCTTCTCTAGGTGCTACAATACCATACCTCAAGGTACCATAATAGCATCTTAATGAATCCTCTAGGTGCTACAATACCCTTCTCAAGGTACCTTAATAGCGCCTTCATGACTCATCAAGCTGCCATAATAGCGCTTTAATGACTCCCCAATGTTCTATAATAGCGCCTTATGACTCCACAAGGTGCTACAATATCCTCCTCAAGGGGAACTTGTGAGTCACATCGGTCATCGCACAAGACGGCCCAGTTTTGTCAAGTCATGAATTAAGTGAGACAAGATGATGACTAATACAATAATATTACTGAGTGTGTTTATAGACCTCTAATAATCCAAATCCAATGTATGGACTTAAGGTGCAGTGAGACTATGCAAGCGCTTTCTTAATGACTCCTCAAGGTACCATTAAAGCAGCATGACTCCTTAAGGTGCTACAATACCCGCCTCAAGGTACCGTAATAGCGCCTTCATGACTTATCAAGCTGCCATAATAGCGCTTTAACGACTCCCCAATGTTCTATAATAGCGCCCTATGACTCCTCAAGGTATAAAAACGCTATAATAGCGCCTTAGTTCTATAATAGTGCCTTAATGACACTTCAGGTCCCTTAAGAGCGTGTTAATTACTCCTCAAGGTGCCATAATAGCACCGTTATAATTCAAGGTGTCATAATAGCGCGTTAATTAATCCTCAAAGTGCCATAATAGAGTAATAATGACTTCCCAATATGCCATAATGACTCTTCAAGCGACATAATAACCTCAAAATGACTCCTCAGTGTGCCATAACAGCGCACTTCTAACTTCTCAAGGTGTTATAAACTCATCAAGGTGCTATAATAGTACCTTAGTGATTGCTCATGGTGCCATAATAGTGACTCAAGGTGTTATAATAGCGCCTTAATTACTCCTCAAGGTGCCATAATAGCGCCGTAATGACTACTCAAGGTGCCATAATAGCACCTGAATGACTCTGGCACTATGCCGTAATAGTACCTTAATGACTTCTCAAGGTGCCGTAAACTAATCAAGATGCTATAATAGTGCCTTAGTGACTCCTCAAAGTGCTATAATAGCGCCCCAATGACTCTAGGTGTCATAATAGCGCTTTAATTACCCCTCAAGGTAGCAAACTAGCGTCTGATTGGCTCCTCAATGTGCCATGCTAGCGCCTTAATAACCCCTCAAGCTGCCATAATAGCGCATCAATGTCTCAAGTTGTTTTAATAGCGCCTTAATTACTCCTCAAGGTGCATAATAGCGCCGTAATGACTCCTCAATGTCCATAATTGCGTCTTAATGACTCCTCATGGCGGCATAATAGCGCCATAATAACTCCTCAGTGTGTCATAATAGCGCCTTAAAGATCCCTCAATGGGCCATAATAGCGCTTCAATGACTCAAGGTGTCATAATAGCACCTTATTTTCAGCTCAAGGGCTATAATAGCGCCTCAATGACTGCTCAATGTGCCATACTAGCGCCTTAATTACACCTCAAGATACCATAATAGCGTCGGAATGACTCATCAATGTGCCATAATAGCTCCTTAATGACTCCTCAAGCTGCCATAATAGTGACCCAATGACTCTAGGTGTCATAAAAGCGGCTTAGTTACTTTTCAAGGTAGCAAACTAGCGTCTGAATGACTCCTCAATGTGCCATAATAGCGCCTTATTGACTCCTCAATGTGCCTACTAGCGCCTTATAACCCCACAAGCTGCCATAATAGCGCCTCAATGACTCAATTTGTTATAATAGCGCCTTAATGACTCCTCAAGCTCCCATAATAGTGACGCAATGACTCTAGGTGTCATAATAGCGCTTTAATTACTTCTCAAGGTAGCAAACTAGCGTCTGAATGACTCCTCAATTAGCCATATAGCGCCATAATAGCGCCTTAATTACTCAAGGTATCATAATAGGGCCGTAATGACTCCTCAATGTCCATAATTACGACTTAATGACTCCTCATGGCGGCATAATAGCGTCATAATAACTCCTTAGTGTGTTATAATAGCGCCTTAAAGACCCCCTCAAGGTGCCATATTAGCGCCTCAATGACTCAAGGTGTCATAATAGCACCTTATTTTCTGTTCAAGGGCATGTGAACATACATACATATGTGACATACTAGCGCCTTAATTACATCTGAAGGTGCCATAATAGCGTCGGAATGACTCATAAACGTGCCATAATAGCGCCTTAATGATTCCTTAAGCTGCTATAATAGTGCCCCAATGACTCTAAGTGTCATAAAAGCACCCTAATTACTCCTCAAGGTATCATACTAGCGTCTGAATGACTCCTCAATGTGCCATAATAGCGCTTTATTGACTCCTCAATGTGCCATACTAGCGCCTTAATAACGCCTCAATGACTCAAGGTGTTATAATAGCGTCTTAATTACCCCTCAAGGTGGCATAATAGCGCAGTAATGACTCCTCAATGTCCATAATTGCGGCTTAATGACTCGTCGTGGCAGCATAATAACTCCTCAGTGTGCATTATAGCGCCTTAAGACTAAATGACTCCTCAATGTTAATAATTGCGACTTAATGACTCCTCATGGCAGCATAAGACTCTAGGTGTCATAAAAGCGGCTTAATTACTCCTTAAGGTATCATACGTTTGAATGACTCCTCAATGTGCCATAATAGAACCTTATTGACTCCTCAATGTGCCATACTAACTCCTTAAAAACCCCACAAGCTGCCATAATAACGCCTCAATGACTCAAGGTGTTATAATAGTGCCTTAATTACTTCTCAAGGTGGCAGTAATAGACGTAATAGACACCTCATGGCGGCATAATAGCGTTATAATAACTCCTGTGTGTCATAATAGCGCCTTAAAGACCCCTCAAGGTGCCATAATAGCGCCTCAATGAATCAAGGTGTCATAACAGCACCTTATTTTCTGTTCAAGGGCCATAATAGAGCTTCGATGACAGCTCAATGTGCCATACTAGTACCTTGATTACTTCTCAAGGTGCAATAATAGCTTCGGAATCACTCATCATTGTGTCATAATAGCGCCTTAATGACTCCTCAAGCTGCCATAATAGTGCCCCAATGACTCTAGGTGTCATAATAGCGCTTCAATGACTGCTCAATGTGGCATAATAGTGCCTTAATTACTCCTCAATGTGCCATAATAGCGACGGAATGACTCCTCAATGTGCCATACTAGCGCCTTAATAACCCCTCAAGGTGCTATAAAAGACTCAAGGACTCAATGTGCCATTATAGCGCCGTAATGACTCCTTAATGTGCCATAATAGCGACTTAATGACTCCTCATGGCATCATAATAACTCCTCTGTGTGTCATAATTCTGCCTTAACGACGTCTCTAGGTGTCATAAAGTCATCAAGGCGCTAATGCTAGTACCTTAATAACTCCTCAAGGTGCCATAATAGCGCCTCAACGAGTCAAGGTGTCACAATAGCGCCTTAACACATTCACTGCTGCCGGGACACCGGTGACCCGGCGGTGTTTTGTCAGCGTGCCGCTGGGTCCCAGGTGTCACGGTCCCCAACGAAAGTTCCAGTACCTTTGCTGAATTCTATGATTGATTTATCGAACTACCGCTTCTGAAATGTTAGTATAGTACCTTTGACTGCCACCAGGTGCTCGGGTTTCCATACTTTTTTTGCATATTACAGACCAGCACGCCACTGGGTCACCGGTGACCCATTTCGTGAAAATCACCTAAAATAGTTCTATGGGCCCCTAGAGAAAGAAAATAAATACCAAATCATTATAACTATTGATTTTGTAAAGTGGTTTAAATCGGCGATACAGGAAAATCAGGCGCGGCAGTGAATGTGTTAATGATTCCTCAGGGAGCCACAATAGAGCCTTAATAACCCCTCAAGGTGCCATAATAACACCTGCATGACTCCTCAAGGTGCCATAATAGCTCCTCATTGACTCAAGGTGTCATAATATTGCCTCAATTATTCCTCAGGGAGCCACAATAGCGCCTTAATGACTCCTCAAGGTGCAATAATAGAATCTTAATGACTCCTTAAGGTCCCATAATAACGTCTCAATGAGTCATAATAGCGCCTTAATTATTCCTCCGGGAGCCACAATAGCGCCTTATTAACTGCTCAATGTGCCATAATAGCACCTGAATAAGTCCTCAAGGTACCATAATAGCGCCTCAATGACTCAAGGTGTTATAAAAGCGTCTTAATGATTCGGCAGGAAGCCACAATAGCGCCTTAATGACTCCTCAAGATACCGTAATAGCGCCTCAATGACCTAAGATAGCGCCTTGGTGACTTGCGCCACCATAATAGCGCCTTGGTGATTCAAGATGCAATAATAATTCCTTGGAATGATTTGGTAGAGGTAGACTCAGGGATCCACAATAGCGCCTTAATTGCTCCTCAAGGTGCCATAATAGCACCTGTATGACTTCTCAAGGTGCCATAATAGCGCCTTAATAACTCAAGGTGTCATAATAGCGCCTTAATGATTCCTCAGGGTGCCGCTTTAATGACTCTTCAAGGAGCTATAATAGCACCTAAATGACTCCTCAAGCTGCCATAATACCACCCCAATGACTCAAGGTATCATAATTATGATACCTTGAAGAGCTATTGCTCTTTAATGATTCCTTAGACTGCCACAATAGCGCCTTAATGGCTCCCCAAGGTACGATAATAGCGCCTCAATGACCAAAGATACCATAATAGCGCCTTAATGATTTAAGGTGCCATAATAGTAAATAATTTGCTAAACTAAAGAATTTGTCTGCACCTGTGTGGGTCCGGATGTGCTTCTGCAAATCCCCCGACGTTTTGAACTGCTTGGGGCAGGTGGCGCAGCCGTAGGGCGTTTCGCCGGTGTGGGTGCGCAGGTGCGCCTTGAGGGAATACCCGGTCACGAACGCCTTGTCGCACCCGGACACCGTGCACTGGTACGGCCGGTTCCCCGTGTGGTTCCTCACGTGCACCTACAAACAAACAAAATTCAATCTAAGACTAAATAGTGCGCATTTAGAATGTTTAGTTTCTTGTCTAAACTGACTCTCAACTGGTAGACTAAGCAGTTTAGACGAAGCCAAAGGTGCGCATTTAAAAATTTAGTTTCTTGTCTGAACTCACTCTCAAGTGTGTGTACTAAACAGTTTGGACTAAGACAAAGTGCGCATTTAAATATGTGGTTTCTTGTCTAAACTGACCCTTAAGTGGTGCGCCGTGGAATAGGCCTTGTCGCATCCGTAATAGACGCAGGGGAACTTCTTCGGTTTCTTCTCGGCCGCCTTCTTCTTGTCCGTCGTCTCGGTCTCGTCGTCGTCTTCGTCGACGGTGTCCACCAGAGAGTTCCACAGGCTTCGGTTTATGTACGCCCACGAGCCGTCCTCGAACTGGATCTTCCGGAAATTGTCTAAAACAGATTAGACGAAGCGGATTAGAGGCCGACAAACGCAAGATCGAGAGATGCAGAGACGAAGCAATGGAGGAACTACGAGCAATGAATGTCAGAGACTTGTAGAGGAATGGGGGCTCGTGGTGGGGCAGGCCAAGACCCACCCAGGGCTGTAGGACCAATGAAAGAAGAATGGGTAGACGATGCAATGGAAAACCTACGAGGAATGACTGTCAAAGAATGGAAGAGACTTATTCTTGTAGAGGTTCGTGGTGGGGCAGGTCAAGACCAACCCAGGGCTGTAGGGCCATTTGAAGAAGAATAGGGAGACGAAGCAATCTATGAGCAATGGATGTCACAGGATGGAAGAGACTTGTAGAGGAATGGGGGCATGTGGTGGGGCAGGTCAAGAGCCACCCAGTGCTGTATGCCCAATGGAAAAAGAATGGGGAGACGAAGCAATGAAGGATCTACGAGCAATGAATGTCACAGAATGGAAAAGCGCCTTAATTACTCCTCAAGGTGCCATAAACTCGCCAAGGTGTTATAATGGTATCTTAGTGACTCCTCAAGGTGCTATAATAGCACCTCAATAACTCAAGGTTCTTAATAGCGTCTTAATTACTCCTCAAGGTGCCATAATAGCGCTTCAATGACTCAAGATTTTTAATAGCGCCTTAATGACTCCTCAAGGTGCCATAAACTCATCAAGGTGTTAGAATACTTTCTTAGTGGTAGAGGAGTGGAGGCTCGTGGTAGAGCAGGCCAAGATTCACCCAGGGCTGTAGGGCCAATGGAAGAAAAATTGGGAGACGAAGCAATGGAGGATCTATGAGCAATGAATGTAACAGAATGGAAGAGACTTGTAGAGGAATGGGGGCTCGTGTTGGAGCAGATCAAGACCCACCCAGGGCTGTAGGACCCATGGAAGAAGAATGGGAAGACGAAGCAATGGAGGATCTATGAGCAATGGATGTCACAGGAAGGAAGAGACTTGTATAGGAATGGAGGCTTGTGATGGGGCAGGTCAAGACCCACCCAGGGCTGTAGGTCCAATGAAAGAAGAATGGGAAGACGAAGCAATGGAGGATCTATGAGCAATGGGTCTCACAGGATGGAAGAGAATTGTAGAGGAATGGGAGCTCGTCGTGGGGCAGGCTAAGACCCACCCAGAGCTGTAGGGCTAATGGAAGATGAATGGGGAGACAAAGCAATGGAGGACCAACGACCAATTGATGTCATAGAATGAAAGAGACTTGTAAAGGGATGTGGACTCGTGGTGGGCCAGGCCAAGATCCACCCAGTGCTGTAGGGCCAATGGAAGAAGAATGGGGAGACGAAGCAGTGGAGGACAAACAAGCAATGGATGTCAAAGAATGGAAGAGACTTGTAGAGGAATGGGGGCTCGTGGTAGGGCAGGCGAAGACCCACCCAGGGCTGTAGGGCCAATGGAAGAAGCAATGGAGGACCTATGACCAATGAATGTCACAGAATGGTAGAGACTTGCAGAGGAATGGGGGCTCGTGTTGGAGCAGGCCAAGACCCACCCAGAGCTGTAGGGCCAATGAAAGAAGAATGGGGAGACGAAGCAATAGAAGATCTACAAGCAATGAATGAGACTTGTAGAGGAGTGGAGGCTCATGGTAGGGCAGGCCAAGACCCGACCAGGGCTGTAGAGCCAATGGAAGAAGAAGAATTAGAGGCAACGTTTTTGCTGCAGAAATTAAAAACAGTGGTCAACAATATATTGGACAAAGGTAGCGCTGGAGGAGACATGGTGTGAGATGCAGAAATCAAACCTTGAGTCAGATTTAGACAAAACATTGTATGGAATGATGGAAATGGAGGTGGTAGATATATGTAGACAAACCGTTGTTTCCTGTGTCTATTTGGTCCTCTTCCTCCTCCTCCTCAGTGAACTGCAGGAAATTCTTTGAACTGAATCCGGTGGAGTCCGTCGTCTCCTCAAAACCCTCTCCTGAAGCACAAAACAACAACCAATTTATACAATCTACAAAGTCTAGATATCTATATAGATAGTTTTATCTATTAACTATTTTATCTGTCATGTACAGCTATCTGTGTTCAATTTAAACAATTTATATCTATATAATCTAGATATCTATGTAGTCTAAACATCTTAATATAGTCTAGATGTCTTTGTAGTCTAGATATCTATATAGATAAATATCTATTACCTATATTATCTGTCATGTACATCTGTCTGTCTTCAATTTAAACTATTTATAACTGTATAATCTAGATATCTATGCAGTCTAAACATCTCAAGATAGTCTAAATGTCTTTGTAGTCTAGATATCTATATAGATAGATATCTATTACCTATATTATCTGTCATGTACATCTGTCTGTTTTCAATTTAAACTATTTATATCTATATAATCTAGATATCTATGTAGTCTAAACATCTCAATATAGTCTAGGTGTCTTTATAGTATAGATATCTATATAGCTAGTTATTTATTACCTTTTGAAGGGTCATGTACATCTGTCTATCTTCAATGTAAACTATTCATATCTATATAATCTAGATATCTATGCAATCTAAACATCTCAATATAGTCTAGATATATTCATAGCCTAGATATCTATATAGCTAGTTATCTATATAGCTAGTTATCTATTACCTAAATAATGTGTCATGTACATATGTTCGTCTTCAATTTAAACTATTTATATCTATATAATCTAGATATCTATAAAGTCTAAACATGCAAATATAGTCTAGATATCTATACAGCTACTAAACTATTACCCATATTATCTGTCATGTACAGCTGTCCGTCTTGAATTTAGATCGTTTATACCTTTATAATCCAGATATCTATATAATCTAAATATCTATCTAGATGTATCTATATAATCTAAATATCTATCTAGATATATCTATATAATCTAAATATTTATCTAAATATATCTATATATATATATATATATATATATATATATATATATATATATATATATATATATAATCTAAATATCAATCTAGATATATCTATTTTATCTATCTAGATATATCTATTTTATCTATCTAGATATATCTATATAATGTAAATATCTACCTAGATGTATCTATATAGTTAATTATCTGTTACCTATATTATCTGTCATATACATCTGTCCGTCTTCTAACGAGATCAGTTTGAAATCGGAATCGGCTTCCTCGGGTTCTTCATCCGTTTTGAAGACGATCTCCGTCTGGATCTTCGCGTTCTCGTCTTCCTCCTCCTCGTCGTCTTCGTCCTCGCCTAACAGATACATCACCTTGTCCTCCTTGGAGCTCTCGATGAAGGTCAGATCGGAATCGTCCTCGGCCAGCAGACCGCCCGTGTCCGTCACAATCGTGTAATACTGGTAGACTGTCTCGTCCTCAGCATCTAGAAATAGGGACTGGATGTAGACTAGGTGCCAGTTATCTAGCATTTGCAGATTCAGGAACGATTATCTTGATTGTGTTAATTGTATGGAGACTATAGGGGATCATATAAGAATATACAATAAAAGGCAATACTAAATAAGGCTAGACAAGACTAGATAAAACTAGACAAGGTTAGACAATATGAGGCAAGGCTAGACAAGACTAGACAGGGCTAGGCAAGACAAGACTGGACAAGACAAGACAAGGCTAGACAAGACTAGATAAGAAAAGACTAGACAAGTTTAGACAAGTCTAAACAAGAGTAGACAAGACAAGACAAGACTAGACAAGTCTAGACAAGACTAGACAAGACTAGACAAGACTAGACAAGACTAGACAAGACTAGACAAGACTAGACAAGACTAGACAAGACTAGACAAGACTAGACAAGACTAGACAAGTTTAGACAAGACTTGACATGAATAGACAAGACTAGACAAGACTAGACAAGACTAGACAAGACTAGACAAGACTAGACAAGACTAGACAAGACTAGACAAGACTAGACAAGACTAGACAAGACTAGACAAGACTAGACAAGACTAGACAAGACTAGACAAGACTAGACAAGACTAGACAAGACTAGACAAGACTAGACAAGACTAGACAAGACTAGACAAGACTAGACAAGACTAGACAAGTTTAGACAAGACTTGACATGACTAGACAAGTTTAGACAAGTTTAGACAAGACTTGACATGACTAGACAAGACTAGACTAGACTAGACTAGACTAGACAAGACTAGACAAGACTAGACAAGACTAGACAAGACTAGACAAGACTAGACAAGACTAGACAAGACTAGACAAGACTAAACAAGACTAGACAAGACTAGACAAGACTAGCCAAGACTAGACTAGACAAGACTAGACAAGACTAAACAAGACTAGATAAGACTAGACTAGACTAGACAAAACTAAACAAGACTAGACAAGACTAGACAAGACTAAACAAAACTAGATAAGACTAGACAAGACTAGACTAGACTAGACAAGACTAGACTAGACAAGACTAGACTAGACTAGACAAGACTAGACAAGACTAGACAAGACTAGACAAGACTAGACAAAACTAGACAAGACTAGACAAGACTAGACAAGACTAGACAAGACTAGACAAGACTTGACATGACTAGACAAGACTAGACAAGAATAGACAAGACTAGACAAGACCAGACAAGACCAGACAAGACTAGACAAGACTAGACAAGACTAGACAAGACTAGACAAGACTAGACAAGACTAGACAAGACTAGACAAGACTAGACAAGACTAGACAAGACTAGACAAGACTTGACATGACTAGACAAGACTAGACAAGACTAGACAAGACCAGACAAGACCAGACAAGACCAGACAAGACCAGACAAGACCAGACAAGACCAGACAAGACCAGACAAGACTAGACAAGACTAGACAAGCCTAGACAACACTAAACAAAACTAGACAAGAGTAGACTAGACTAGACATGACTAAACAAGACTAGACCAGACTAAACAAGTCTAGACCAGACCAGATTAGAGAAGACTAGACAAGATTAGACCCGACAAGGCAAGAGATTAGGCACAAGACTAGGCAAGAGACTGCCTAGTCCGTCAGCCTAGACTTGTCTGTCTAGCCTTGTTTCTGTAGTTTTGTCTATCTAGTCTTTGTCCGTCTAGTCTTGTGTGACTAGTCTTGTATGACCAGTCTCGTCTGTCTAGTCTTGTCTGTTTAATCTTCCTATCTAGTCTTATCTGTCTGGTTTTATCAGTCTAGTCTTGTCTATCAAGTCTTGTTTGTTGTGTCTAGTTCCTCTTGTAATGTGTGTCTAACTTTGTCTGTTTAGTCTTGTTTAGTATTTATTCTAGAGTTAGGCAAAGCAGATTATTGTTTAGACAACAAGCAAATATTATTTAGGCAATTAGTTAACTTAATAACGTTCAGTCTAGATTTGGCTGATGATAGACTATCCTCAACATAAGCATCAATTACACAAGATCAACTAACAGATTTAGACAATAGATCTTTTTACGGTTAGTTAATCGCATGCGCATCCGCCTTGTTTAAAAGGTGGGACTATGAAAGTTTCGGGCACATTTTGTTACTTTCACTGATTATACGTCAAAAAGTTCGGGCACTCTTTGTCGTATAACATGGTGGACATTGACACATTAACGTTCAGTCTAGATCTAGATAATAATAAGCTATTGTTTAGATATGTAGCAATCTTTAGACAATTAGTAAACTTGATGACATAGACTAGATCATTTATTCAGTTAGTAAACTTAGTAATACATAGCATTAGATATAGATAACAATCAAATCTTATGTAGACAAATAGTAAAGTAGTGCAACTAGCAAATTTAGACAATTAGTAAACTTGGCAACAACGTTCAATCTAGATCTAGTTTTATAGCTTTAAGTTTCTTTAGTTTTTATAGTTTCTAGTGTAGAAACAGTTAGTAAACCTGATAATATAGACAATTCATAAAATTAGTTTTTAATCTAGATCTAGATAATTTATATCATTTATAACTTGAGAATATAGATAATTGGCAAACTTGGCATTTAATCTAGATAACAATAAACGCTTTCTAAAACAATTAGTAAATTAGCAAACTAGAGCAACTAGTCAATTTTGACTTTAATATTTAGTCTAGATGTAGATAACAGTAAACTATTGTTTAGACAACTAGTAAATTTGATAATGTAGACCAAAATAAATTCAGCATTTAATCTAGATCTAGTAAACAAAAATCTATCTCGTTTGTAAAATCTATCTATGTATACAGTTAGTGAAATTGACAATATAGACAGTTAGAGAACTTTGCATTTAATCTGGTTCTAGACAAACTCTAAATTAGATTAAATCTAGTCACTAAAAGACAATTATACGCAGGAATACGCAAACTAATTGAGCGATTTACTTGAAAATTGCAATAAATGTAGCTGAAAGTCTGCTTTATAAACTAAAACTAATTGCAGTGAAGTTGTCGTTGTAGATTAGTTAGTCTAGTTCATGGAAGCTTGACTATTATAAACGAGTTTAGGATTTTTGCAAAATTTGTCGCGCAATAGAATTTCCAGCATAATAAAAAACCTAATTGAGCGATTTCCTTGAAAATTGTAATAAATGTAGCTGAAAGTCTGCTCTATAACCTAAAACTAATTGCGGTGAAGTTGTCGTGGAGGATTAGTTAGTCTAGTACAAGGAAGGTTTACTATTTCAACCGAGTTTATGATTTTTGCAAAATTTGTCGTGCTTTACAATTTCCAGGATAATTCGCAAACTAATTGTGCGATTTCCTTGAAAATTGCAATAAATGTAGCTGAAAGTCTGCTTTACAAACTAAAACTAATTGCACTGAAGTTGTCATTGTGGATTAGTTAGTCTAGTTCGAGCAAGCTTGACTATTACAAACGAGTTTAGGATTTTTGCCAAATTTGTCTCGTCTTAGAATTTCCAGGATAATTCGCAAACTAATTGAGCGATTTCCTTGAAAATTGCAATAAATGTAGCTGAAAGTCTGCTTTATAACCTAAAACTAATTGCAGTGAAGAAGTCGTTGTGGACTAGTTAGTCTAGTTCATGGAAGCTTGACTATTAAAAACCAGTTTAGGATTTTTGCAAAATTTGTCGTGCCTTCAAATTTCCACGATAATTCGCAAACTAATTGAGCGATTTCCTTGAAAATTGCAATAAATGTAGCTGAAAGTCTGCTTTATAAACTAAAACTAATTGCAGTGAAGTTGTCGTTATTGATTAGTTAGTCTAGTACGCGGAAGTTATACTATTACAACCGAGTTTAGGATTTTTGCAAAATTTGTCGCGTCTTAGAATTTCCAGGATAATACACAAACTAATTGAGCGATTTCCCTGAAAATTGCAATAAATGTAGCTGAAAGTCTGCTGCTTAAACTAAAACTAATTGCAGTGATGTTGTCGTTGTGAATTAGTGAGTCTAGTACGAAGAAGCTTTACTATAGCAACCGAATTTAGGATTTTTGCAAAATTTGTCGCGCCTTAGAATTTCCAGGATAATTCGCAAACTAATTGTGCGATTTCTTTGAAATTTGCAATAAATGTAGCTGAAAGTCTGCTCTATAAACTAAAACTAATTGCAGTGAAGAAGTCGTTGTCGATTAGTTAGTCTAGGCCATGGAAGCTAGACTATTACAAACGAGTTTAGGATTTTTTCAAAATTTGTCGCACCTTAGAATTTTCAGGATAATTCGCAAACTAATTGTGAGATATCCTTGAAAATTGCAATAAATGTAGCTGAAAGTCTACTAAAAACTAAAACTAATTGCAGTGAAGTTGTCATTGTGGATTAGTTAGTCTAGTTCGAGCAAACTTGACTATTACAAACGAGTTTAGGATTTTTGCAAAAATTGTCGCGTCTTAGAATTTCCAGGATAATTCGCAAACTAATTGAGCGGTTTCCATGAAAATTGCAATAAATGTAGCTGAAAGTCTGCTTTATAAACTGAAACTAATTGCAATGAAGTTGTCGATGTGGATTAGTTAGTCTAGTTTAAGGAAGCTTGACTATTACAAACGAGTTTAGAATTTTTGCAAAATTTGTCGCGCCTTAGAATTTCCAGGATAATTCGCAAAATTAGTCTAAATCGAATAGACAAATATCTAAACCAGTGGTTCTCAAACTGGGTGCCGCGGCACTCTGGGGTGCCGCAGCAATAATCAAGAAATGTAAAAAGAAAATTACATGAGGAGTTAAACGAATTTGAGTTCCTACTTTTAATGCAAAATTGTAGACAATTTGCTAAAATCTGGATTGGTCTAAATCAATCAAGTTCGTCTGCCTCAGTTCGCGAAAACGCAACTGCCGACCAAAAGATAATCCGAGGAAAAATAAGGTTATATGATACTAGCTACCTCATATCGTTTGGCTTCGTTTCTTTTGGGAACGAACAAGCACCGGAAGAGCAATGCGTTATCTGTCATAAAATAGTTGCTAACAGCGGCTTGGTTCCATACAAATTAAAAAGACATCTGGAATGCAATCAGTCTGATTTAGTAAAGAATTGAACTGATTTAGAAATCTTCAAACGAAATTTGTCCAAAAAGTCGAAATTTTTGTAGCCCGACAAGGGTGCCGCGAGATTGTTTTAGCTCGGTAAGCGTGCCGCGACAAAAAAGAGTTTGAGAACCGCTGATCTAAACAATTAGCCACTTGACAACTTATACAATCAGTGTATTAGAAAATCAGTCTAAATCTAGTTAACCATAGACAATTAGCAACTTGACAATTTAGACAAATAGTGAATTTAGCAATTAGTCTAAATTTAATTGACTGTAGACAAATATCTAGATAATTAGCCACTTGACAATTTTGACAAATAGTGAAGTTTGTAATTAGTGTAAATCTAGTTAAGTGTGACAATTTAGACAAATAGTGAATTTAGCAACTAGACTATATCCAGTTGCCTATAGACAAATATCTAGTTAATTTGCCACTTGACAATTTAGACAAAATAGTGAAGTTTGTAATTATTGTAAATCTAGTTAAGTGTAGACAGTTATTATATAGCTTTTATTATTATTATCCTCGCTAAGGATGGCGCTAAGTTTTCATGGTTTTCAAATCTTTTTCTTCTTCTTGGCCCAGATTTCCCGCATTTTCTGTGAGTGTGTCTGTTTTCTCTCTTCGGTCCAGGAGCTTCCAGTCTTTTTCTTGGTCTCCTTCTTCACTTCCCACTGGTTTATTTGATGTCTGAGAGTCGTTCTGTCCAGAGTATCTGTTATTTTTGCTGCTTCTAGGTCTTGTATTACTTGTTTCATCCACTTGACTTTACGTTTCTGTAGGAAGTTCAGCATCTGTTTAGTTAGTCTGGTCTCCGGGAGTCTTAAGATGTGTCCGTAGAATTCTCTATGTTAGACAGTTTTTCCGTGGTTTCTATTGATTGTAGTCTATATCCTTCATCTGTGAGTTTTGGTCCAATAATTTTTCTGATGATTCACTTTTCTTCTTTCTTCAAGGCTTCCATGTCACCTTTATTCGAGACTATAGTTTCTGATGCGTATAGTATGGCGTCTTTGATGACTGTATTGTAATGTCCGATTTTTGTTTGGATGCTAAGGTTCTTCTTGTTGTAGATGTTTGCAGTCATGCCGTAGCCTTTTCTTACTTTCTCTATCCTTGACTTTTGAGTTTCTTTCTCAATTCCTGTATGTTGTATGATTTCTCCTAGGTATTTGAATTTTGTAACTCTGTTTATTGTTCCGTATTTCGTCTGTAATTGTTGTGTGTCTTTTGTTTGTTGACATGTACTCAGTTTTCTCGAACGATATTTGTAGTCCAACTTTTTTAAGGCTTCTACCTGTTGGATCGCTTGTTCCTCAGTGTCTGCTAGAACTGCAAGGTCATCTGCAAATGCTAGGCATTTAAAGGTGATACCGCTTCTGCTTAGAGTGGTGGGTGTTGTGTTCCATTCTCCAATTACTTTGTCCAAAATGAGGTTGAACAGGAGTGGGGAGAGGCCGTCACCTTGTCTGACTCCTGTTTCAATTTTGGAAGGTCTTGAAATTTCTCCCATGAATTTCACTTTGGAGTATGTATCTGTGAGTGTTGCCTTTACTAGGTTCAGTATTTTTGTGTCCAGTCCGAGTTCGTTTAGCGTGTTGAAGAGTGATGTCCGGTCTACTGAGTCGTACGCCTTTTTGAACTCAACAAATGTGCAGACCGTGGGTTTTTTGCTGAGTGTTCTAATTCTTAGGCAGCTTTTGAGATTGAATATTTGTTCTACGCAAGATCTGTGAGGCCTGAAGCCCGCTTGGTACTCGCCTATTTTGCCTTAAAGTTGTGTCTGAACTCGTTCTTGTAAGCATGCTGAGAAAATTATGTTACTTGAAGAAGGGAAATCCCTCTGTAGTTGTTCACATCTGTCCGGTCTCCCTTCTTGAAGAGCGGATGAATGAGAGCGCATCTCCAGTCTTCGGGTACTTTTTCTGTGTTCCAGATTTCGTGGATAATTTCTGGATTGAGTTCTTGGATTTTCGTGGATGAGTTCTTGAAGTGCGTTTTTGCCTAGGTTTTTCAATAGTTCTGCGACTATGCCATCTTCACCTGAGGTTCTGTTGTTCTTTAGCCGTTGGATGTGTCTTCTGATTTCTTCTGTTGTTGGGGGAGGTAATGGTGGTGTTGTGGGTTCTCTGTATTCGTGTTGGAATCTCTCTGGTGGGGGTGGACAATTCAGTAGTGAGTTAAGTTCGCAGTTCTCCGTGTTGGTCAGTGCTAGTGTTTTGTCTGGTTTTCTGAAACATAGATTTTGAGGTTGATAGCCTTTAATTTTATTGGCAAATGTTCTGTAGAAGTTGTGTGAGTTATAGTTGCGGAAATCCTGTTCGATCGAGTCTAGTTGTTCGTGGATGTATCTGCGTTTGATCTGTCGGATTGTTTTTGCCGCTCGTTTTCTCCAGTAACTCTTTTAAGGTTTCATCTGATTTTTTAGTCGCGTATCTTTTGAGTGCTAGTTTGCGTTCTTCCATCGCGTCTTCGCATTCTTGGTTCCACCAGGGATGTTTGGACTTTCTTTTGAGTGGGATTGTCTGTTTGGCTGTCTGTGTGATTTTCTTCTGGAAGTCAGGCCAATTATCTCTGGGGATTTTTCCCTTCGTTCCTGTAAGTTGGATGTGTGTATTTTCTCTACGTCAAATTTTTGTGGTGTCAGATTGAGTAGTGGTCTTAATCTAGCGAGATAGCTACATGATAATTTAGATAATTATTGAACTTCACACTTAGTCTATATCTAGTTAACTATAGACAATTAGCAACTGGACAATTTAGACAAATTAACTTAGAAGAGAGGTGGTGGCATAGTAGGCAAGACATCAGATTACTAATCCATAAGTCTCAGGTTCGATCCCTGCGCACAAATATGAAATAATCCACCGTCCTCCTGTGCATAGCTCTAGCAAAGCCACCAAAATAAAAATCTGACTAAAAAAGTAGTGGCTCGCCATCCACTATAAAAACTGTAAGGGCCTCTATAATCTCAGCCCCCAAAAGGATACACAAGAGATTCAAAGGATTGATAGTTCAAGTGCGACGTTCAGCGAGAGTGGACATTCGAACAATTCATAAATTTAATTGTTAAAGAAAATAAAAGAAAAAAACTGTTTGTGGTAGCTTAAAAAAAGTTTATTGCAAATAAAAAAAATCTTAACTCAATCTTCAAAATGAGAGAATTGAGATCAAATATTTCCTCGGAAAAGCATTTCGAAATCTTAACGACTTTTCTTGAGAGTCCAGATTTCGAAAACATAATGTCAGGGATTTCCTCGGAAAAGCATTTCGAAATCTTAACGACTTTTCTTGAGAGTCCAGATTTCGAAAACATAATGTCAGGGATTATAAAAAGACACGTTGAGCCTTTGCATATCCTAATTGCAAACTTAACTAAGGAAGTCAAAGAATTAATGGAGAAAAATGAAATGTTATCTGCCTCAGCGTGTGCTACTACGCGGGAAAAATCAATCATTCCGCAGAAATTAAACCAAAAAGAGCGGACTTTATCGATAAGCAGTGATAGTGGTTCAAGCGAACGGCCTGATAAGCCCGAAACATATCCCGTCAAGGATGGGCGCAGTACTGGAAAAAACAATAACACAAAAACTGGAACGATTAAGAAAATAAATGAGCCAAATCTACATATAAATGAAAACAAAATAGATAATGATAAATGTACAAGGGTACAAGGGGTACAAGGGTACAAGGAAATCGAAGATTATTCAAGGTACAAATGATGAAACTACCCAGATAAAAGCAGCCACAAGATATTGCCACCTGCATGTCTACCGGCTGGACCCAACCTTATCTGTAAGTGATATAACACAATGTCTGAATAATAGAAACTTTAATAAAGTAACGTGTAAGAAACTTACTTCAAAATACCCAGACGAATACTCATCGTTTAAGGTTTCGGTACCAATAGAAGACCTGGATAACATAATGAAACCTGAGACATGGCCAAGAAATACCTGTGTAAATCGTTTTTTACTACGGTTAGAGAAGACCACAAAGAAACTATAAATGATCAATTTCAGAAGAAAAGTATCAAATTGCTTAATATTGCACATGTTAATGTTCAATCTATAAAAAACAAATTTGAACTTGTGGAACTCTACATTCTATGTGAAAATATAAATGTGTTATGTATATCCGAGCACTGGTGTTCACAAATTGAAATAAGTTCAATCGTGCTAAGCAACTTCGTTCTTGTTTCTAGCTTCTGCAGAAGCTTCCATAAACATGGAGGGGTTGCGATTTATGTACGTCAAAATTTACAAGTGTCTGATCTGAATATTCAAAAGTTTTCTACTGAACTAGATTTCGAAACTTGTGGTATAAATCTAATGGTACACAATACACGAATTTCGTTAGTGACTTGTTATAAATCAACTAAAGGTAATTTAAAGATTTTTCTTCATCAACTCAAAAACACTTTAAGCCATGTACAAAAACTTAATAATTATATTATTCTCTGTGGTGATTTTAACATTGACTTCATGAAAGATACTATGGATAGACGAACTCTACTAGATCTTCTAAGGTGTTTTAATATAAAAGTGATTAATATGGGGCCTACAAGAATATGCGGTAGAGCAGATGGCTCTTGTACGCGTACTGCAATAGACTACATAGCCACAAACCTAGACAGTAATACTTGCACAAACAGCTCAGTTGAACCTGTTCTTGCTGATCATCTAAGTCAAATTTTACATCTAAAGTTGAAAGCTTTTGAATTAAAGAATAGAGTGTTAAAAAAAGAAACGTGTGTTTATAAATTTTCTAGGATCTACTCTGAAGAAAATTTCAATAAATTCCGACACTGGCTCTACAAGTTGCATTTTGGATTTGTGCATCAAAAAAATGTTGATGAAAGCTTTAAGGAATTCCTAAATACAATCTCATTTGGACTTAACCATATTATGCCAGAGGAACTAAAACGAATTGTTATTAAATCTGAAAACAAATGGATAACAACGGCGTTATAGACGTAGCTGATATACAAAATATTATTTACAAAATCTCTTCAAAGGACGCGCAGGCATTGACGGATTTTCAGTTAACACCATATTACGTATTTTCACAGCTATCGAACAACCGCTACTGCATCTTTATAATAAATCCATAGACGAAGGAGTCTATCCATCAGTTTTAAAAGTCGCATTGGTTGTGCCACTACATAAAAAAGCAAACCCTCAGAATGTAAACAACTATAGACCAATCTCGTTAATATCTTCATTCTCAAAAATTTTGTACATTTCTAACACAAAGGATATCGAAATCGGTGTGCCACAGGGATCTGTCTTGGGACCACTTTTATTTTTACTATTTATTAATGATCTACCGAGTTACATAGACGCCAAGACCATCATGTTTGCTGATGATACATCAATTGCACTTACTGCAAACAGCATCGATGAATTGAAAATACAGGTGGAAATTATTATCAATCAATTCAGTAAATGGTGCCAAAAGAACCGGCTTATTGTGAATCATGACAAAACCGTCTGCTTATATTTTAGCTAAAGAAAAACCATGGACAGGAACTTTGACATTCTAATAAATAATCAACGCTACAAACTGCCACCTACTACCAAATTTCTTGGAGTACAAATTGATAGCAAACTTATATGGTCTTATCACATTGATATGGTTTGCAAGAAACTATCAAGAGCTTATTTTATAATCTCTCAAATGAAAAAATCGATGGATACCAATACAATTTTAAATCTTTACCTTGCTATTGTATATTCACAACTTGCATTTAATGTTCTGCTTTGGGGAATCTCAAGTAACGCTAAAAGGTGCTTCATTTTACAAAAAAGAATAATTCGGCTTATTTTTAATTTAAAGTCTAGGCAGAGCTGCAAAAGTTCATTCAAAGCCAATAATTTATTAACCCTACCATCGATATTTATCTACAAATGCCTGTGCTACACTAAGAGCAATATACATATTTATAGCACTGCATCTAGTTCGCACACATATCAAACAAGACATGGAATGCAATTAAGACCATAAGTCATAACCATAAGTCATAACCATAAGCATAAGTCAGCATTGTTTGAAAAATCTTTTTTTTCTATTGGCACTAAATTATTTAATCATCTAAGTGATGACATTAAATGTAAGCCACAAAAGCAATTTAAATGTAAAATCAAAACTTTAATGACTGAGGGAGCATTCTACTCAATTGATGAATTCGTCCAACACTAATAATATTCTGCAAATTGTATGCAAGTCTTAATATAATTTTAATTTGTTTATTTTAATCAATGTTGTTCTTTGACTATCACATCCACATCATGGTTTGTATGTATATGTATTTCTCTATTTATTATGTCTGTATATATATATATATATATATATATATATATATATATATATGTTGTATTTGAGGTTTTCGCGGATAGATACCTGTGTTGTATTGTTTTCTCGGGGATTCCGCGTTGATGCTGAGGGTTGGCTCTGAAAAGAACCGGATTCTCGACGTTTCGGCGAACTAACATTCGCCATTCTCAAGAGATATATGCGTCCGTGCGGGTCAACCGTTAGACGCATACTGAGAGCTCGTTCGTGCGATGCGACTACTTATAGCTGTCTGGCTTCGGGTCATGCGCGTTGTGTGCGGTGCTTCGGTTCGGTTGTTTGTTTGTCTTGTTGTTCGTACATGAGTCTGGGGTGTCTGGGATTGCATTTTGAGGGTGGATATGATCGGTCGCCATGCTGGGGGCAGTCTCAAGGAATCGTCTCTCGTGTTCATGCAGTAGTCTCGTTTTTCTATCTCTATGGCTTCTCTGTATACTCGTGACATTTCGTGGCTAATCTGTGCAACAGTCCTTGAATTTCTAAAATCCATCCAGTGACCGGTGTTTGTGTGTTGGACAAGTGCCGATGAAACTTTGTCTCTGTGTCTGGTTGAAACTACATGTTCTTGAATCCTAGCAGATATTTTTCTATTGGTACGTCCAATGTAGGTTTGTTCACATGTTCCGCAAGGTATTTCGTAAATTCCATGGGATTCTAACGGGATGGTGTTTTTAACGCTGCGTAGCATGGAGGATATTTTCTGGTTAGGTTTGAAAATGGTGTCGATGTTGTGTCTTTTAAGTATTCTGGCGATTTTGTCAGTTGATCCATGAACATATGGTAGGTATGCTGTGCTAACGGGTTTCTGGCGTTCTTCAGTTCTTTGGCTACTGTTCTCTGTACGACGGAAAGCTCTGGATATTAAGCTGTTTGGATATCCATTTGAAGAAAGAGCTTCTCGTAAGTTCCTCAATTCTTTCGGTAAGTTAAGCTGGTCGGCTAGTCTTTTGGATCGGGTGGTAAGAGTGTTGACTACAGATGCTAGTTGTTTGGGATGATGGTGCGAAGAAGCGTTCAGATATCTGTCTGTGTGGGTTGGTTTCCGGTACACAGTGTGGCTCAATGTGCCGTCAGGTTTCTTCTGTACCAAAACATCCAAGAAAGGCAGTTGTTGATGCTTTTCTATCTCCATTGTGAATTTAATTTGGTCGTGTTGGGAGTTAAGATGGGTAAGGAATTTGTCCAGCTCTGGTCTGCCGTGGGGCCAGATTACAAATGTGTCGTCAACATATCTTAACCAGAGTGTAGGTTTAAGTGTGGCTGATGAGATTGCCTTTTCCTCAAAATCTGTAAGAAATATGTTGGCTATTACTGGGGATAGAGGTGAACCCATTGGTGCTCCTAGGACTTGTTTGTATATTTGGCCATCGTACCTAAAGTATGTATTCTTTAAACAATGTTCTGCCAGATCTGATACATACTTTTCTGGTTTTAATTTTGATCTTATGATGTTTAAGGCCTCAGGGACCGGTACTTTTGTGAATAAAGATACAATGTCAAAGCTCACAAGGAGGTGGCCGGGCTGGAGTTGGTGATTTTTCAGTATGTCTATGAAGTGTTCAGCATTGCGGACATAGGAATCACAATCTTCTGCGTATGGTTGTAAACATTTTGCTAAATGTTTCGCAAGAAGTTGGACCGGTGAACCAATGGAGCTTACTATTGGTCGTAGTGGGGCTCCATCTTTGTGGATCTTTGGTAAACCATATATCTTGGGACACCGTGAAGATTTCTCCCTTGGTATAAGATATTTCATTGATTCCTTGTCAATGCTAGAGCTTAGGATCTTTTGTCTGGTAGTTTTCTCAAGATAGGTTGTGGGGTCCGTTGTACTGGGTAGATAAGCCGGATCATCTAAGATTGTGGTCATTTTTTGTTTATAGTCAGCACTGTTCATGACTACAGAGCAATTTCCCTTGTCAGCTGGTAGAACCACAATGCTGTTGTTTTCTCTTAGTACCTTGAGGGCTTTGAATTCCTCGTATGAGATGTTTCTTGTCGGTGGTTTGGCAGATCTTAAAATGTGGCATGTTTCCTGTCTTATTGTCTCGGCTAATGTGGCAGGGAGTTGTGAAATAGCAGTCTCGACACCAGTGATTATGTCTTCTTTGGGAAGCCGAGTTGGTGCTATTGCAAAGTTAAAACCCTTGGCCAGTACGGTTTTGGTAGGTTCGTCTAGGGGCTGGTCTGAAAGATTGTAAACCACTTTGTCGATGTTGAGTGGTTTTGGTGCAGGTTTTTGTCTCCGTCTGAGAAGGTTGTATTTTTCTTTCTGTCTATTGGTAATTAATAATCTATTTTGTTCGGCTCTGTTGTTGGATATTAAGTCTATCTGTTGCCAGAGGAGAGGGTGTAGCGTAGTGGTTAGAGCTATGTGGGTTGTCAGGATATTTTGACTGATGCTGTCAAGTTTCTGTCGTTTGGTTTGGATTTCGTCCCGAAGCAAAGCTTGGCTTGCGTTGTGTAGTATTTTGTTTGACCTGGCTGTCGGATTTTGGTGTGACAGCCTCATACAGACGGGTGTTATGTCTGTATCTCTACAGCGACGTAAAAATGCTAAATCGCATAATAATTGAGAGCGCTTTGTCCGTAGTTTCTCGAAACTACGGGTGAGCTGGTAAATTTCCTCCCCGTGGAGGTTTATAATGTTGTATTTGAGGTTTTCGCGGATAGATACCTGTGTTGTATTGTTTTCTCGGGGATTCCGCGTTGATGCTGAGGGTTGGCTCTGAAAAGAGGGTTGGCATACTATGCAGTATGCGTCTAACCGTTGACCCGCACGGACGCATATATCTCTTGAGAATGGCGAATGTTAGTTCGCCGAAACGTCGAGAATCCGGTTCTTTTCAGAACCAACCCTCAACATCAACGCGGAATCCCCGAGAAAACAATACAACACATATATATATATATATATATATATATATATATATATATATATATATATATATATATATGTATGTATGATTCTGTGGCAAATGTGAATAAATTATTATTATTATTATTATAGATATATATATATATATATATATATATATATATATAAACTTAACAATTTGGAATTCTAAAAAGACCAAGGAAAATTGGCATAAATTTTTGGAACAAAGAAAGGTTACAGCCAAGATAATTCGAGGAACCAAACGAACCTTCCCGCTTCCCTCGCTTCCCCCTTCATTGGAAGAAGTTGGCCAGATCATTCAACTTCTTTAGAATAATAAGGCAGCTGGAGAGGACTTTATCGTTGCTGAGCTGTGGAAAGGTGCTGGAAGCAATGCCGTGCGCAAGCTAACCGAGATCATCCAGGACATCTGGAAAACAGAAATTACCACCCAATTGGAAATCTGCTCTGATCCATCCGCTTCACAAAAAGTGAGATTTTACTGATCTAAACAAATACCGTGGAATTTCTCTCGTCCCGGTAACATATAAGATTCTCTCGAAGGCGTTACAAACAAGGGCAGAAAATCAGTTGGATAGTCAACTGGGAGAATACCAGGGGGCTTCAGGAAGACCTGATACTGTGTTGAACAGATCCTCAATCTTAAAACTGTACTTGCATTCTCCAAGATGAGAAACCGCAAGGTAGTCGTCACCTTTGTTGATTTTAGGAAGGCCTACGATTCCATTGATAGAGAAACGCTTAACAAAGTACTCCAGGAACTAGCACTAGACAACAAAACCCGTAGACTCATCCTAGAAACTTTGACCAACACCCATTCCAGGGTTAAATTTAGAGGCGAGATTTCAAAAAGCTTCGAAATAAAACTGGAGTGAGACAAGGAGAAGGACTTTCCCCACATCTCTTCAACTGCGTCCTTGAAAAGGTTATGAGAGAATAGCACAAGGAACTGAACAATTTGGGTGCTCAGAGTGGTATCTACGTGGGACGTAAGAACGATGGAATGGTTGATGGACTTGATTGCCTGGCCTTTGCAGATGACATGGCACTATTTGCTGATTCTCTTGAGATGGCAACAATGTAGGTAAACTGTCTCAGAAAACAGGCTGCCAAAGTGGGTCTTCAAGTGTCGCTGGAGAAAACAGAATTCTTCACCAACATCAGAGAAGCAAACAGAGAGATGTTACTAGAACAGGGAAACATCAAGAGGACTGAGAAATTTAAGTATTAAATTAATTTAAGTAAATTAACTTATAAGAATTTAAGTCTCGGCGAATGGATTGAACCCAACTTATCAGAAAGAGCATCATTATCCAAAAGAGTCAGCAAGTTAGAACTAGCCTATCGGCTGACTAAGAACACTTACAATAAGAAATTCCTGTCACGCAACCTGAAACGTAAGCACTACACATCAGTCTTACGACCAGAAGCCCTGTATGCCATGGAGTGTCTTTCCTTGAACCGTAGGGGTCTAATAGAGAAATTGGAAATCAGAGAGAGGAGAATCCTCAGGAAGATCCAGGTAAAGAGGAAGACAGGTAAAGGAAGAGGAGGAATTCTGAAGGCGGCATAACTCTGAGCTCAACGAACAAATTGAGATGCTCTCCGACCTAGTTAACTAAATCTAACTAAAACTAAATCTAGTTAACCATCGATATTTAGCAACTTGACAATTTAAATAAATTTAGCAATAAGTCTAAATCTAGTTAACTGTAGGCAAATATCTAGACAATTTCCCACTTGACAATTTAGACAATTAGTGCACTTAGCTATTAGTCAAAATCTAATTAATAGTAGACAATTAGCAACTGTCAATTTGGACAATGAATAAACTTAGCAATTAGTCTAACTCTAGATAATCGTAACTCTACAAAGCATTAAGGAATTAGCAACCTGAGATCAACAAGACATTTAGTATTAACTTAGGATTTAATCTAGAACTAGTTAAGAATAGATCATTAATTAGTCAATTAAGACAATAGATTAGACAAACAGTAAACGCAATCTTGTCTCACTAGTCTAACTTTAAGTATCAATTGTTGTTTGTCTAGTCTAGACTGTTTTTTTTTTAATAATAGTGGTTCGGGGGAAGCTCTCACAAAACCCCTTATTCCACTTTGGCTTTTAGTATGCACCACCCCGGTATCGCATATTTTACATTCATTCAGGGTGGGCAGTCCAGACCGTTAATGAAAACTGCCCTAGTTGTTGTCTCCCCGACCAGGATTCGAACCCAGGTATCCCACATTGAAAGGCGGGTATGTTGTCAACTACACCACCGAGGAGGACAGTCTAGACAGTTTAATCTTGTTTGTCTAATCTAGTCCAATCTAATCCTTAAACTTATTTGTCTGCACTTGTCTGTCTAGTTTTGTTTATTTGGTCTTAGTTGGTTATTCTAGTCTTTTTAGTTCAGCCTTTTCTATCTAATACTGCTTGTCTACTCTCATTCGTCTAGTCTGGTTTTGTTCATCTACCCTAGTCTTGTCTCTTCCATCCAGTCTTGTCTGTTTAGTCCTATCTGTCTAGTCTTGGCCATCTTGTGTTGTTGCTCTAATCTTGTTCAAGTCTTGAAATCTTATCTTGTTCGAAAAGTCTTATCTGCTCACTCTTGTCTGCCTAGTCTTGTCTATCTTTCCTCGGTGGTGTAGTTGACAACATACCCGCCACATTTCAATGCAGGAGCCCCAGGTTCGAATCCTGGTCGGGGAGACAACAACTAGGGCAGTTTTCACTAACCGTCTGGGCTGCCCACCCTGAATGAATGCAAAATATGTGACACTGGGGTGGCGCATACTAAAAGCCCAGGTGGAATAGGGGGTTTAGTGAGGGCTTCCCCCGAACCAATTTTTAGTCTTGTCCATCTAATGTTCTCTGTATATCTTGCCCATGTAGTATTGACAGTCTAATCTTGTCTATCCAGTCTTAGCTGTTTTGTATTGTCTGCCTAGTCTTGTCTGTTTAACCTTCTTGATGGTCTAGACTTATCTTAGACTTATCGATCTAATCTTGTTCAGTCTAGTCTCGTCTGTCAGCTCTTCTCTGCATAATCTTGACATGATAGTCTTATGTTTACTATTGTTGGTCTAGTCTTGTCCGTCTGATCTTGTCTGTCTTGTCTTATCTGGCAGGTCTTCTCAGTCTATTCTTATCTGTTTAATCTAGACTGTCTAATCCTATCTGTCTATTGGTGTCTAATGTCAATATATTGATCCAAGTTACCATTCCAACAGGTTTTTTTTTTTGTGAGCGATCGAACCGTGCAAACAGGAGAAGCGGAAGCGAAAACACTAGCAGACGGGCGATAATTTAAGCAAAAATGGACCGAAAATTGAGGCTTCACACCGATCCTGAGATATTGACCATTCAAATCGCGGGTTTTCTCCGCCTTCCGTCTGTGCAGTTCGTTCGTTCGCGTATAAATAAGGTATGACGGGAAATTACCCATGATTGCTCACGAACACAACACTTTTATCTGTCAAAATGTCAATTTTTTTTCACTTTATTTGACACACACCACTACCAACAACAATTTATTTCACCAGATTTTACACCATAAACTAGGCAACTTATAATACATGAGGACTAGTCGACTGAAATATATACTAACATTTAGTTCCTTACATGAAGACTAGTCCACTGATATATATACTAACATATAGTTCCTTACATGAAGACTAGTTCACTGAAAAATATACTAACATTTAGTATATATTTAAGTGGACTAGTCGGATACGATTAGACAGACAAAATATAGACAGACGAGACTAGACTGGACAGACATAATCAGGCAGACAAGACTAGATAGACAAGCCTAGACAGACAAGTCTAGGCAGACATGACAAGACAAATAAGACTAGCCAGACAAGACTAGACAAAAGGACAAGACAGACCTAACTTAACAAAGAAGATTAGACAGACAAGACTAGACTAGACAGACATGATTAGACAGACAAACTAAATAGACAAGACTAGACAGATAGGATTAAACAGACAAGACTAGACATACATGACTAGACAGTACAAGACAGACAAGATTAGACGGACTGGACTAGACAGTCATTACTGGACAGACAAAACTAGACAGACATGACTAGATGGACAAGACTAGACAAGACTTGACAGAATAGACTAAACAGACAGGACTAGACAGACGAGACTAGACAGACAAGACTAGCAAGATTAGACTAGACAGACATGGGTAGACAGACAAGACTATACATACAGGACTAGAGAGTCAAGACTAGTCTAGACAGACAAGACTAAACATACAATTCTAGAGAGTTAAGACTAGTCTAGACACGACAAGATTAGACAGTCAAAACTTGACTAGATAGTCATTACTAGATAGATAAGAGTAGACAGACATGACTAGATGGGCAAGACTAGACTAGATAGACAACACTAAACAAACAAGACTAGACAGACAAGACTAGACAAACAAGACTAGACAGACAAGACTAGACAGACAAGTCTAGACAGACAAGACTAGACAGACAAGACTAGACAGACAAGACTAGACAGACAAGACTAGACAGACAAGACTAGACAGACAAGACTAGACAGACAAGACTAGACAGACAAGACTAGACAGACAAGACTAGACAGACAAGACTAGACAGACAAGACTAGACAGACAAGACTAGACAGACAAGACTAGACAGACAAGACTAGACAGACAAGACTAGACAGACAAGACTAGACAGACAAGACTAGACAGACAAGACTAGACAGACAAGACTAGACAGACAGGACTAGACAGGCAAGACTAGACAGACAAGACTAGACAGACAAGACTAGACAGACTAGACTAGACAGACAAGACTAGACAGACAAGACTAGACAGACAAGACTAGACAGACAAGACTAGACAGACAAGACTAGACAGACAAGACTAGACAGACAAGACTAGACAGACAAGACTAGACAGACAAGACTAGACAGACAAGACTAGACAGACAAGACTAGACAGACAAGACTAGACAGACAAGACTAGACAGACAAGACTAGACAGACAAGACTAGACAGACAAGACTAGACAGACAAGACTAGACAGACAAGACTAGACAGACAAGACTAGACAGACAAGACTAGACAGACAAGACTAGACAGACAAGACTAGACAGACAAGACTAGACAGACAAGACTAGACAGACAAGACTAGACAGACAAGACTAGACAGACAAGACTAGACAGACAAGACTAGACAGACAAGACTAGACAGACAAGACTAGACAGACAAGACTAGACAGACAAGACTAGACAGACAAGACTAGACAGACAAGACTAGACAGACAAGACTAGACAGACAAGACTAGACAGACAAGACTAGACAGACAAGACTAGACAGACAAGACTAGACAGACAGGACTAGACAGCAAGACTAGACAGACAAGACTAGACAGACAAGACTAGACAGACAAGACTAGACAGACAAGACTAGACAGACAAGACTAGACAGACAAGACTAGACAGACAAGACTAGACAGACAAGACTAGACAGACAAGACTAGACAGACAAGACTAGACAGACAAGACTAGACAGACAAGACTAGACAGACAAGACTAGACAGACAAGACTAGACAGACAAGACTAGACAGACAAGACTAGACAGACAAGACTAGACAGACAAGACTAGACAGACAAGACTAGACAGACAAGACTAGACAGACAAGACTAGACAGACAAGACTAGACAGACAAGACTAGACAGACAAGACTAGACAGACAAGACTAGACAGACAAGACTAGACAGACAAGACTAGACAGACAAGACTAGACAGACAAGACTAGACAGAAGACTAGACAGAAAGACTAGACAGACAAGACTAGACAGACAAGACTAGACAGACAAAGACTAGACAGACAAGACTAGACAGACAAGACTAGACAGACAAGACTAGACAGACAAGACTAGACAGACAAGACTAGACAGACAAGACTAGACAGACAAGACTAGACAGACAAGACTAGACAGACAAGACTAGACAGACAAGACTAGACAGACAAGACTAGACAGACAAGACTAGACAGACAAGACTAGACAGACAAGACTAGACAGACAAGACTAGACAGACAAGACTAGACAGACAAGACTAGACAGACAAGACTAGACAGACAAGACTAGACAGACAAGACTAGACAGACAAGACTAGACAGACAAGACTAGACAGACAAGACTAGACAGACAAGACTAGACAGACAAGACTAGACAGACAAGACTAGACAGACAAGACTAGACAGACAAGACTAGACAGACAAGACTAGACAGACAAGACTAGACAGACAAGACTAGACAGACAAGACTAGACAGACAAGACTAGACAGACAAGACTAGACAGACAAGACTAGACAGACAAGACTAGACAGACAAGACTAGACAGACAAGACTAGACAGACAAGACTAGACAGACAAGACTAGACAGACAAGACTAGACAGACAAGACTAGACAGACAAGACTAGACAGACAAGACTAGACAGACAAGACTAGACAGACAAGACTAGACAGACAAGACTAGACAGACAAGACTAGACAGACAAGACTAGACAGACAAGACTAGACAGACAAGACTAGACAGACAAGACTAGACAGACAAGACTAGACAGACAAGACTAGACAGACAAGACTAGACAGACAAGACTAGACAGACAAGACTAGACAGACAAGACTAGACAGACAAGACTAGACAGACAAGACTAGACAGACAAGACTAGACAGACAAGACTAGACAGACAAGACTAGACAGACTAGACAGACAAGACTAGACAGACAAGACTAGACAGACAAGACTAGACAGACAAGACTAGACAGACAAGACTAGACAGACAAGACTAGACAGACAAGACTAGACAGACAAGACTAGACAGACAAGACTAGACAGACAAGACTAGACAGACAAGACTAGACAGACAAGACTAGACAGACAAGACTAGACAGACAAGACTAGACAGACAAGACTAGACAGACAAGACTAGACAGACAAGACTAGACAGACAAGACTAGACAGACAAGACTAGACAGACAAGACTAGACAGACAAGACTAGACAGACAAGACTAGACAGACAAGACTAGACAGACAAGACTAGACAGACAAGACTAGACAGACAAGACTAGACAGACAAGACTAGACAGACAAGACTAGACAGACAAGACTAGACAGACAAGACTAGACAGACAAGACTAGACAGACAAGACTAGACAGACAAGACTAGACAGACAAGACTAGACAGACAAGACTAGACAGACAAGACTAGACAGACAAGACTAGACAGACAAGACTAGACAGACAAGACTAGACAGACAAGACTAGACAGACAAGACTAGACAGACAAGACTAGACAGACAAGACTAGACAGACAAGACTAGACAGACAAGACTAGACAGACAAGACTAGACAGACAAGACTAGACAGACAAGACTAGACAGACAAGACTAGACAGACAAGACTAGACAGACAAGACTAGACAGACAAGACTAGACAGACAAGACTAGACAGACAAGACTAGACAGACAAGACTAGACAGACAAGACTAGACAGACAAGACTAGACAGACAAGACTAGACAGACAAGACTAGACAGACACGACTAGACAGACAAGACTAGACAGACAAGACTAGACAGACAAGACTAGACAGACAAGACTAGACAGACAAGACTAGACAGACAAGACTAGACAGACAAGACTAGACAGACAAGACTAGACAGACAAGACTAGACAGACAAGACTAGACAGACAAGACTAGACAGACAAGACTAGACAGACAAGACTAGACAGACAAGACTAGACAGACAAGACTAGACAGACAAGACTAGACAGACAAGACTAGACAGACAAGACTAGACAGACAAGACTAGACAGACAAGACTAGACAGACAAGACTAGACAGACAAGACTAGACAGACAAGACTAGACAGACAAGACTAGACAGACAAGACTAGACAGACAAGACTAGACAGACAAGACTAGACAGACAAGACTAGACAGACAAGACTAGACAGACAAGACTAGACAGACAAGACTAGACAGACAAGACTAGACAGACAAGACTAGACAGACAAGACTAGACAGACAAGACTAGACAGACAAGACTAGACAGACAAGACTAGACAGACAAGACTAGACAGACAAGACTAGACAGACAAGACTAGACAGACAAGACTAGACAGACAAGACTAGACAGACAAGACTAGACAGACAAGACTAGACAGACAAGACTAGACAGACAAGACTAGACAGACAAGACTAGACAGACAAGACTAGACAGACAAGACTAGACAGACAAGACTAGACAGACAAGAAGACAGAAGACTAGACAGACAAGACTAGACAGACAAGACTAGACAGACAAGACTAGACAGACAAGACTAGACAGACAAGACTAGACAGACAAGACTAGACAGACAAGACTAGACAGACAAGACTAGACAGACAAGACTAGGACAGACAAGACTAGGCAGACAAGACTAGACAGACAAGACTAGACAGACAAGACTAGACAGACAAGACTAGCAGACAAGACTAGACAGACAAGACTAGACAGACATGACTAGACAGACAAGACTAGACAGACAAGACTAGACAGACAAGACTAGACAGACAAGACTAGACAGACAAGACTAGACAGACAAGACTAGACAGACAAGACTAGACAGACAAGACTAGACAGACTAAGACTAGACAGACAAGACTAGACAGACAAGACTAGACAGACAAGACTAGACAGACAAGACTAGACAGACAAGACTAGACAGACAAGACTAGACAGACAAGACTAGATAGACAAGACTAGACAGACAAGACTAGACAGACAAGACTAGACAGACAAGACTAGACAGACAAGACTAGACAGACAAGACTAGACAGACAAGACTAGACAGACAAGACTAGACAGACAAGACTAGACAGACAAGACTAGACAGACAAGACTAGACAGACAAGACTAGACAGACAAGACTAGACAGACAAGACTAAACAGACAAGACTAGACAGACAAGACTAGACAGACAAGACTAGACAGACAAGAGTGGACAGACAAGACTAGGCAGACAAGACTAGACAGACAAGACTAGAGAGACAGGACTAGACAGACAAGACTAGGCAGACAAGACTAGACAGACAAGACTAGACAGACAAGACTAGACAGACATGACTAGACAGACTAGACAGACAAGACTAGACAGACAAGACTAGACAGACAAGACTAGACAGACAAGACTAGACAGACAAGACTAGACAGACAAGACTAGACAGACAAGACTAGACAGACAAGACTAGACAGACAAGACTAGACAGACAAGACTAGACAGACAAGACTAGACAGACAAGACTAGACAGACAATACTAGACAGACAAGACTAGACAGACAAGACTAGACAGACAAGACTAGACAGACAAGACTAGACAGACAAGACTAGACAGACAAGACTAGACAGACAAGACTAGACAGACAAGACTAGACAGACAAGACTAGGCAGACAAGACTAGACAGACAAGACTAGACAGACAAGACTAGACAGACAAGACTTGACAGACAAGACTAGACAGACAAGACTAGACAGACAAGACTAGACAGACAAGACTAGATAGACAAGACTAGACAGACAAGACTGGACAGACAAGACTAGGCAGACAAGACTAGACAGACAAGACTAGACAGACAGGACTAGACAGACAAGACTAGGCAGACATGACTAGACAGACAAGACTAGACAGACAAGACTAGACAGACACGACTAGACAGACAAGACTAGACAGACAAGACTAGACAGACAAGACTAGACAGACAAGACTAGACAGACAAGACTAGACAGACAAGACTAGACAGACAAGACTAGACAGACAAGACTAGACAGACAAGGCTAGAGAGACAAGACTAGACAGACAAGACTAGACAGACAAGACTAAACAGACAAGACTAGATAGACAAGACTAGACAGACAAGACTAGACAGACAAGACTGGACAGACAAGACTAGGCAGACAAGACTAGACAGACAAGACTAGACAGACAGGACTAGACAGACAAGACTAGGCAGACAAGACTAGACAGACAAGACTAGACAGACAAGACTAGATAGACATGACTAGACAGACAAGACTAGACAGACAAGACTAATCATACAAGACTAGACAGAAGAGACTAGACAGACAAGACTAGACAGACAAGACTAGACAGACAAGACTAGACAGACGAGACTAGACAGGCAAGACTAGACAGACAAGACTGGACAGACAAGACTAGACAGACAAGGCTAGACTAGACAGACAGGATTAGACATACATGACTCGACAAACAGGACTAAATAGACAAGTCTAAGCAAACAAGATTAAATAAGCAAGTGAAACTAATCCTGTTAGTTTAGTGTAATCTTAGACCAAGACTAAACAATAATAAATAATAATTTGTGTTTAATGTATTTAGATTGTTTTTCTAATTACGTGTTATCATTAAGTGGACGATTGATATTGAATACTCGGCCCGATAAGGACGTATTGATGTCGGTTTTTCAAACGTTCGGAGATTCCCGCCAGACGTTTGCACTAATCCGCCATGTTGCCGCACTTACAGACAAGCTTCAATCAATTCAACAACAGGAAGTTAGTTTAAATCAGTACAAACTTATTTATTATTGTCTAAATGTAATTGCTAGTCTTAAAGTATATCCTTGTCTAAATGTAATTTCTTATCTCGATGCAATTGCTTGTGTTAATCTAATTCCTTGTCGAAATGTGTCTAGTCTTGTTTCAACTTTATCATAATTCCATAAATATTGTCTAAATGTAATTTGCTGGTTTAAATGTAATTCTTTGTCCAAATGTAATTGCTTATCTCAAAGTATTTGCCAGTTTAAATGTAATTGCTTGTCTAAATGCAACCGCTTGTCTATATGTGTCTAGTCTAGTTTCAACTTGATCATAATTGCATAAACATTGTCTAATATTGTCTAAATGTAATTTGCCTTGTTTAAAAGTAATTATTTGTCTAAATGTAATTACTTATCTCAATGCAATTGCTAGTTTAAATCTAATTGCTTGTCTAAATGCAACGGCTCTTCTAAATGTGTCTAGTCTAGTTTCAACCTAATCGTAATTGCATAAACATTGCCTTATATTGTCTAAATGTGAATTGCTGCTCTAAAAGTAATTCTTTGTCTAAATGTAATTGCTTGTTTAAATGCAATTGTCTATCTCAATGCATTTGCGAGTTTAAATGTAATTGTTTGTCTGAATGCAACCGCTTGTCTAAATATGTCTAGTCTGGTTTCAACTTGCTCATCATTGAAAAAATTCACAAAGCTTGAGCAAACCCCTTCGAGATTTATAAACTATGAGAAAATTGTCTAAACCAGATCAATTTTGTGTTTTATTGTCTAAATTAGAACTTTAAAATTTAACACATTATAAAAGTTGTCTAATCCTGTTTCAACTTCACCATTCTGGTCTATATTGCACAAAGCTTGACTAATCCAATTTGAATTGTCTAAACATGTTGAATATTGAACTTGTCTAAACTGACAAAGCTAGACAGATAAGACTAGACAGACAAGACTAAACAGACAAGACTATATAGACAAGATTAAATAGACAAGATTAGGCAGACAAGACTAGACAAACAAGACTAAACAGACAAGACAAGACAGACAAGACTAGACAGTCAAGACTAACTGTCTACTTAGATTTTGTATTTAATTTGTGTCTAAAATTCTCCTAGACAGTATTGTGAACTGAACATAAATTGGTTCAAGTTTAGACTTCAAAAATCCCAGTCGAATTTTCACGAAAATCAAAGCTCATATC
Source organism: Phosphuga atrata (assembly GCA_944588485.1). Taxonomy (NCBI): domain Eukaryota; kingdom Metazoa; phylum Arthropoda; class Insecta; order Coleoptera; family Silphidae; genus Phosphuga; species Phosphuga atrata. The sequence goes on along the minus strand of OX155908.1, from coordinate 13,022,561 downwards.
AAATTGTCCAAACATGTCAAAGATTGTCTAAATTGATCCAACTTTTATCTAAAACGGAACAAATGAAACTAGGACTATTTTAGACAAAAAATGGCTGATTTTAGACAATTTGATATGGGTTTTCGTCAAAGACACATTCAGATAAAAGATCGACTGATTTTGGACGAGTTTAGACAAAGTTAGACAATACTGAATTTGTCCACACAGTTTTGGTCAATCCTTTGGAAATTGGTTTGGGTCTAGTGTCGTCAAATTTTAGACAAACTTACTCCAATTTAAGACTGATTTAGTCAAATCTAGACTAGTTTTTGGGATTGTAGGACAATTATAAACAATTTTAGTCCAATTTAGACAATCCTCGGGTGTTTTATAGATAATTTGCCTGGTGTAGACAGTACTATTAGACTTTAATCTATTCCGACTATGTTTGTTAGTCTGAGTTTAGCTTACAATTAGATAATTTCCAAGTAATTTAGACAGTTTTAAACAAGATTATTCTAATTTATACCAATTTAGACAAAATTGGTTCAGTTTAGACAAAGCTAGTCAAGCTTAGACTTTAATAATCCAAGTTGAATTTAGACAATAAACCTAAATACATTTAGACAACGAAATGCCTCAAATTAAAATAGCATTGCAAAAGTTTAGACATTACTAGACAATATTATTGGGATACTAAGGACTTTAATCTAATCCAGACAATGCTGGATAAGTTCAGTTTAGACCATATTCAAGTATTTTATACAAATCTTGAACAGGATTGGTCTAGTTTGGACGATTTTAGACAAAAATTGCTTCAATTTAGACAAATCTAGTCAACTTTACTCTGTGTCTTACTTTGTGTCTATACTTTATAATCCTAGTGGAGTTTAGATAATCATAAACCTAATTACGCTTAGACAATAAATTGTCTCAAATTAAAGTAACATTGCAAAAGTTTAGACATTATTAGACAATTTGTAAGGACTTTGGTCCAGTTCAGACAATGTTCTATGAGTTCAGTTTAGACAAAATTTAAGTTTTTGAGACAATTTTAAACTAGATTAGTCTAGTTTGGCGCATTTTAGACATACATTGGTTCGGTTTAGACAAATTAGTTCAAGTATAGACATTCTTAATCCCAGTCGAATTTAGACAAAAAAATTTTATCAGGTTTAGACAATTAAACTTCTAACTAAAGTAATAAGGCAAAGGTTTATACATTATTAGACAATCTGAAAGAACTGGTCTAATTTTGACAATGTTAGAGGAGTTCAGACTAGACAATATCTGAGTATTTTAGACAATTTTAAAAAAGGTCACGAAACTCAAACCTCAGAACAAATTGTCCAAACATTTCAAAGGTTGTCCAAACTGTGCCAATTCTTGTCTAAAACAGTTCAAACAAAATTAGGACTATTTTAAACAAAAAATTCAATTTAGACAATCTTTGACATGTTTGGACAATTCGATATGAGGTTTGATTTTCGTGAAAATTGTCTAAAATACTTAGATATTGTGTAATCTGAACTCATAAAACATTGTTTAAATTAGAGACAGTCTTTACAGATTGTCTAATAAAATTAATAAAATTGTCTAATAATGTATAAACCTTTGCCTTATTACTTTACTTAGAGGTTTAATTGTCTAAACCTGATAAAGCATAATGTTGTCTAAATTCGACTGGGATTATTAAAGTCTAAAATTGACCAAGTTTGTCTAAACTGCACCAATTTACGTCTAAAATGCTCCTAAACCAAACTAATCTTGTTTAAAATTGTCTACAATCCTTGGAGTTTCTCTAAACTGAACACATCCAACATTGTCTGAACCAGATCAAAGTCCTTTCAAATTGTCTAATAATGTCTAAACTATTACTGTTACTTTAATTTGAGACATTTTATTGTCTAAGCGTAATTAGGTTCTTGATTGTCTAAATTCGACTAGGATTATAGAGTATAGACACCAAGTAAGATACAGAGTAAAGTTGACTAGATTTGTCTAAATTGAATCAATTTTTGTCTAAACTAAACTCATCCAGCATTGTCTGAATTATGTCAAAGTCCTTACATGTTGTCTAGCAATGTCTAAACTTTTGCAATGTTACTTTAATTTGAGACATTTAATTGTCTAAACCTAATTAGGTTTATTATTGTCTAAATTCGACCAGGATTATTAAAGTCTTATCCTGACTACCTTTGTCTAAACTGAACCAATTTTTGCCTAAATTGGTCCAAACTATACTAATTTTGTTTAAAATTGTCTAAAATACTTGGATATTGTCTAAACTAAATCATCTGTCTAAACTTGTCTAAACTCATCCAACATTGTCGGAATTAGATCAAAGTCTAATAGTAATGTCTCAACCAGATACATTATGTATAAAACACATGAGGTTTGTCTAAATTGGTCTGATATTGTCTATAATTGTCCTACAACTCCAAAGACTTGTCTAGATTTGACTAAATAAGTCTAAAATTTGAGTGAATTTGCCTAAAACCTGCCTAAGCTTGTCTAAAATTTGACGAAACTACTTCCAAACCAAATTCCAAAGGATTGACAAAAACTATGTGGACAAATTCAGTATTGTCTAACTTTGTCTAAACTCGTCCAAAACCAATCGAACTTGAATCTGAATGTGTCTGACGAAATCAAACCCAATATCAAATTGTCCAAACATTGTGTAAAATCAACCAATTTTTGTCTAAAATAGTCCTAGTTTCATTTGGTCTGTTTTAGACAAAAATTGGCCCAATTTAGACAATTTTTGACATGTTTGGAAAATTTGATGTGAGGTTTGATTTTCGTGAAAATTGTATAAAATACTTAGATATTGTCTAGTCTGAACACATGCAACATTGTCTAAATTAGACCAGTGCTTACAGATTGTCTAAAATTGTCTAATAATGTATAAACCTTTGCATCATTACTTTCGCTAGAGATTTAATTGTCTAAACCTGATAAAGTTTAATTTTGTCTAAATTCGACTGGGAAAAATCTAAACTTGAACAAGTTTGTCTAAACTGAATCAATTTATGTCAATGCGAAAAAAATGCGCCAAACCTAATCTAGTTTAAAATTGTCTACTAAACTTGAATTATTTCTAAACTGAACTCATACAAAATTGTCTGAACTAGAACCAAGTCCTTACAAATTGTCTAATAATGTCGAAACTTTTACAATGTTACTTTAATTCGAGACATTCAAGTCAACTTTACTCTGTGTCTATATTTTATAATCCCAGTCGAATTTGGACAATCATTAACCTAATTGCGCTTAGACAATTAATCTAAGCGCAATTAGGTTAATGATTGTCCAAATTCGACTGGGATTATAAAATATAGACACAAAGACACAGAGTAAAGTTGACTTGGTTTGTCTAAATTGAACCATTTTTTGTCTAAAATCGACCAAACTAGACCAATCCTGTATAAAATTTGTCTAACATATTCTTAAAACATTGTTATGTTGTATGTTATGTATAACCTTAATTTGACACATTTAATTGTCTAAACCTAATTTACTTTATTATTGTCTAAATTCGACTAGGATTATTAATGTCTATACATGACTAGATTTGTCTAAACCGAAACATTTTTTGTCTAAAATGGTCCAAACTAGACTAATATTTTTTTTAATTGTCTAATATACTTGGATATTGTCTAAACTGAACTCATCCAACATTGTCTGAATTAGATCAAAGTCCTTACATATTGTCTAATAATGTCTAAACTTTTGCAATGTTACTTTAATTTGAGACATTTCGTTGTATAAACGTATTTAGGTTGTCTAAATTCGACTAGGATTATTAAAATCTAAACTTGACTAGGCTTGTCTAAACTGGACCCATATTTGTCGAAGTTGGTCGAAACTAGAAAAATCTTGTTTAAAATTGTCTAAAATACTTGGATATTGTTTAAAATAAACTCATCCAACATGGTCTGAATTAGATCAAAGTCTAATAGTATTGTCTTAACCAGACAAATTTTGTATAAAACACCTGTAGATTGTCTAAATTGGACGAAAATTGTCTACAGTTGTCCAAAAACACCAAAAACTAGTCTGGATTTGACTAAATTAGTCTAAAATTTGTGTGAATTTGTCTAAAACTCGACTAAGTTTGTCTAAAATTTGACGAAACTAGCCCCAAACCAATTTCCAAAGGCTTGACCAAATCTCTGTAGACAAATCCAGTATTGTCTAATTTTGTCCAAACTCATCCTAAATCAATCGATTTTTGTCTAAATCTGTCATTGACGATATCATACCCCATATCAAATTGTCCCAACATGTCAAAGATTGTCTAAATTAAACCATTTTTTGTCTAAAATAGTCCTATTTTCGTTTTGACTGTTTTAGACAAAAAATGGCTCAATTTAGACAATCTTTGACATGTTTGGACAATTTGATATGGGGTTTGATTTTCGTGCCCTTGTTTAAAATTTTCTAAAATACTTAGATATTGCCTAGTCTAAATTCATCCAACATTGTCTAAATTAGACAAGTCTTTACAGATTGTCTAAAATTTTCTAATAAAGTATAAACCTGTGCCTCATTACTTTAGTAAGATATTTCATTTTCTAAACCTGATAAATTTTAATTTTGTCTAAATTCGACTGGGATTAATAAAGTCCAAACTTGAACAAGTTCGTCTAAACAGAACCAATTTACGTCTAGAATGCGCTAGACTATCTAGTTCAAAATTGTCTAAAAAACTTGAATTTTGTCTAAACTGAACTCATACAACATTGTCTGAACCAGACCAAAGTCCTTACAAATTGTCTAATAATGGACTAAAATTGTCTATAATTGTCCTACAATCCCAAAAAAATGTCTAGATTTGAGTAAATTAGTCTAAAATTTGAGTGAATTTGTCTAAAACCTGACTAAGTTTGTCTAAAATTCGACGAAACTAGTCCCAAACCGATTTCCAAAAACTTGACCAAATCTTTGTGAACAAGTCGAGTATTGTCTAATAATAATAATTTGTCTAAACTCGTATAAAACCAATTAAACATGTGTCTAAGTATGTCATTGACTAAATCAAACCCCATTTCAAATTGTCCAAACAAGCCAGTTTGTCTAAATTTACCAAATTTTTGTCTAAAATGGTTCAAACTAAACTAACCTAAAATAGCTTAAACTAGCTTAAAATTGTCTAAAATACTTAGATATTGTCTAGTCTGAACTCATCCAACATGAACTCATCTAAATTAGACTAGTCTTTACAAATTGTCTAATGCTGTATAAACCTTTGCCTCATTGCTTTAGTTCGAGATGCCATTGTCTAAACCTAATAACGTTAAATTTTATCTAAATTCGACTGGAGTTGAAAAAGTCTTAACTTGATGAAGTTTGTCTAAACTGAACCGACTATGTCTAAAATGCGCCAAACTAGCCTTTTAAAGGTCTAAACTAGACTAATCTTGTTTAAAATTGCCTAAAAGTCTTGGATTTTGTCTAAACTGAACTCATCCAACAGTGTCTGAGCTAGAACAAAGTCCTTACTAATTGTCTAATAATGTCTAAACTTTTGCAATGTTGCTTTAATTTGACACATTTAATTGTCTAAACTTAATTAGATGTTTTACTGTCTAAATTCGACTAGGATTATTAAAGTATAAACTCGACTAGGTTTGTCTAAACCGAACCAATTTTTGTCTAAATAGGTCCAAACTAGACTAATCTTGTTTAAAATTGTCTAATATACTTGGATATTGTCTAAACTAAACTCATCCAACATTATCTTAATTAGATCAAAGACTTAACAAATTGTCTAATAATGTCTAAACGTTTGCAATGTTACTTTAATTTCAGACATTTCGGTGTCTAAATGTAATTAGATTTATGATTGTATAAATTTGACTAGGATTATTACACCCTAAACTTGACAAGCTTTGTCTGAACTTAACCAATTATTGTCTAAAATGGTGCAAACTAGACTGACGTATAAACTCGACTAGGTTTGTCTGAACTGAACCAATTTTTCTCTAAATAGGTCCAAACTAGACTAATATTGTTTAAAATTGTCTACTATACTTGAATATTGTCTAAACTAAACTCATCCAACATTGTCGGAATTAGTTCAAAGTCTTAACAAATTGTTTAATAATGTCTAAACCTTTGCAATATTACTTTAATATGAGACATTTCGGTGTCTAAATGTAATTAGATTTATGATTGTCTAAATTCGACTAGGATTATTAAAGACTAAACTTGACTAGCTTTGCCTAAACTTAACCAATGATTGTCTAAAATGTTGCAAACTAGAGCGATCTTTTTTAAAATTGACTAAATTACTTGGATATTGTCTAAACTGAACTCAACCAGCATGGTCTGAAATAGACCGAAGTCCTTACAAATTGTCAAATGTCTAAACGTTTCCATTCTTACTTTGATTTGAGACATTCAATTGTCCAAACCTAAGCTTTCTTATTGTCAAAATTCGACTACAATTATTAATGTCTAAATTTGAGTAGGTCTGTCTAATCTGGGCCAATTTTTGTGTAAAATGGTCCTAACTAGACTAATATTGTTTAAAATTATCTAATATACTTGGATATTTTCTAAACAGAACTCATCCAACATTGCCTTAATTAAATTAAAGACCTTAGAAATTGTCTAAAAATGTCTATAAGGTAATGTATTATTACCTTAATTTGAAACATATAATTGTCTAAACCTAATTTACTTTATTATTGTCTAAAGTCGACTAGTAGTATTAATGTCTAAACTTGTCTAGGTTTGTCTAAACAGGAGCAATTTTTGTCTAAAATGTTTCGAACTATACTTATCCTGTTTAAAATTGTCTAATATACTAATAGGATGTTGTCTAACCAGAAATTATCCAACATTGTCTGCATTAGACCAAAATCCTTACAAATTGTCTAATAATGTCTAAACGTTTGCATTGTTACTTTAATTTGAGACATTTCGTTGTCTATACATAAACAGCTTTATTATTGTCTAAATTCGACTAGGAAGATTATAATCTAAACTTGACTAGCTTTGTCTAAACTGAACCAATTTGTTTATAAATTGGTATGTATTAGACTAATCTTGTTTAAAACTGTCTAAATTATTTGGATATTGTCTAAAATAAACTCATACAACATTGTCTGAATTAGATCAAAGTCTAATAGGATTGTCTAAACCAGACAAATTTTGTATAAAACACGCGAGGATTGTCTAAATTGGTTTATAATTGTCCTACAACCCCAAAAACTTGTCTAGATTTAACCAAATTAGTCTAAAATTTGTGTAAATTTGTCTAAAACCTGACTAACTTTGTCTAAAATTTGACGACACTGGTCCCAAACCAATTTCCAAAGACTTGACCAAATCTATGTGGACAAGTACAGTATTGTCTAACTTTGTCTAAACTCGTCCTAAAGCAATTGAACTTTTGTCTAAATGTGTCATTGACAAAATCAAACCCCATATCAAATTGTCTAGACATGTCAAAGATTGTCAAAATTGAGCCAATTTTTGTCTAACAGTCCAAACAAAACTAGAACTATTTTAGACAAAAATTGGCTCAATTTAGACAATCTTTGACATGTTGGGACAATTTGATATGGGGTTTGATATCGTCAATGACAGATTTAGACAAAAATCGATTGATTTAGGATGAGTTTGGACAAAATTAGACAATACTGGATTTGTCCACACAGATTTGGTCAAGCCTTTGGAAATTGGTTTGGGGCTAGTTTCGTCAAATTTTAGACAAACTTAGTCGAGTTTTAGACAAATTCACACAAATTTTAGACTAATTTAGTCAAATCCAGACTAGTTTTTGGTGTTTTTGGACAATTGTAGACAATTTTCGTTCAATTTAGACAATCCACAGGTGTTTTATACAAAATTTGTCTGGTTTAGACAATACTATTAGACTTTGATCTAATTCAGACCATGTTGGATGAGTTTATTTTAAACAATATCCAAGTATTTTAGACAATTTTAAACAAGATTAGTCTAGTTTCGACCAACTTCGACAAATATGGGTCCAGTTTAGACAAGCCTAGTCAAGTTTAAATTTTAATAATCCTAGTCGAATTTAGACAACCTAAATACGTTTAGACAACGAAATGTCTCAAATTAAAGTAACATTGCAAAAGTTTAGATACACAAAACATACAAATATTAATAATAATATTATATATAACATAACATACAACATAACAATGTTTTAGGAATATTTTAGACAAATTTTATACAGGATTGGTCTAGTTTTGTCGATTTTAGACAAAAAATGGTTCAATTTAGACAAACCAAGTCAACTTTACTCTATGTCTTTGTGTCTATATTTTATAATCCCAGTCGAATTTGGACAATCATTAACCTAATTGCGCTTAGACAATTAAATGTCTCGAATTAAAGTAACATTGTAAAAGTTTCGACATTATTAGACAATTTGTAAGGATTTTGGTCTAGTTCAGACAATTTTGTATAAGTTCAGTTTAGACATAATTCAAGTTTTTTCGACAATTTTAAACTAGATTAGTTAGGTTTGGCTCATTTTTTGCGCATTGACATAAATTGGTTCAGTTTAGACAAACTTGTTCATGTTTAGATTTTTCCCAGTCGAATTTAGACAAAATTAAACTTTATCAGGTTTAGACAATGAAATCTCTACCGAAAGTAATGATTCAAAGGTTTATACATTATTAGACAATTTTAGACAATCTGTAAGCGCTGGTATAATTTAAACAATGTTGCATGTGTTCAGACTAGACAATATCTAAGTATTTTATACAGTTTTCACGAAAATCAAACCTCATATCAAATTGTCCAAACATGTCAAAAATTGTCTAAATTTGGCCAATTTTTGTCTGAAACAGACCAAATGAAACTAGGACTATTTTAGACAAAAATTGGCTGATTTTAGATACTCTATAATCTATATATATATATATATATATATATATATATATATATATATATATATATATATATATAATATAATACTCTATAATCCATAATCCTAGTCGAATTTAGACAATCAAGAACCTAATTACGCTTAGACAATAAAATGTCTCAAATTAAAGTAACATTGCAATAGTTTAGACATTATTAGACAATTTGAAAGGACTTTGGTCTGGTTCAGATAATGTTGGATGTGTTCAGTTTAGAGAAACTCCAAGGATTGTAGGCAATTTTAAACAAGATTAGTCTGGTTTAGGAGCATTTTAGACGTAAATTGGTGCAGTTTAGACAAAATAATCCCAGTCGAAATTAGACAACATTATGCTTTATCAGGTTTAGACAATTAAACCTCTAGGTAAAGTAATAAGGCAAAGGTTTATACATTATTAGACAATTTTAGACAATCTGTAAAGACTGTCTCTAATTTAAACAATGTTTTATGAGTTCAGATTACACAATATCTAAGTATTTTAGACAATTTTCACGAAAATCAAACCTTATATCGAATTGTCCAAACATGTCAAAGATTGTCTAAATTGAATTTTTTGTTTAAAATAGTCTTAATTTTGTTTGAACTGTTTTAGACAAGATTGGCACAATTTGGACAACCTTTGAAATGTTTGGACAATTTGTTATGAGGTTTGAGTTTCGTGACCTTGTTTAAAATTGTCTAAAATACTCAGATATTGTCTAGTCTGAACTCCTCTAACATTGTCTAAATTAGACCAGTTCTTTCAGATTGTCTAATAATGTATAAACCTTTGCCTTATTACTTTAGTTAGAAGTTTAATTGTCTAAACCTGATAAAGTTTAATTTTGTCTAAATTCGACTGGGATTAAGAATGTCTATACTTGAACTAATTTGTCTAAACCGAACCAATGTATGTCTTAAATGCGCCAAACTAGACTAATCTAGTTTAAAATTGTCTCAAAAACTTAAATTTTGTCTAAACTGAACTCATTGAACATTGTCTGAACTGGACCAAAGTCCTTACAAATTGTCTAATAATGTCTAAAGTTTTGCAATGTTACTTTAATTTGAGACATTTTATTGTCTAAGCGTAATTAGGTTTATGATTATCTAAACTCCACTAGGATTATAAAGTATAGACACAAATTAAGACACAGAGTAAAGTTGACTAGATTTGTCTAAATTGAAGCAATTTTTGTCTAAAATCGTCCAAACTAGACCAATCCTGTTCAAGATTTGTATAAAATACTTGAATATGGTCTAAACTGAACTTATCCAGCATTGTCTGGATTAGATTAAAGTCCTTAGTATCCCAATAATATTGTCTAGTAATGTCTAAACTTTTGCAATGCTACTTTAATTTGAGACATTTCGTTGTCTAAATGTATTTAGGTTTATTGTCTAAATTCAACTTGGATTATTAAAGTCTAAGCTTGACTAGCTTTGTCTAAACTGAACCAATTTTGTCTAAATTGGTATAAATTAGAATAATCTTGTTTAAAACTGTCTAAATTACTTGGAAATTATCTAATTGTAAGCTAAACTCAAAACTAACAAACATAGTCGGAATAGATTAAAGTCTAATAGTACCGTCTACACCAGGCAAATTATCTATAAAACACCCGAGGATTGTCTAAATTGGACTAAAATTGTTTATAATTGTCCTACAACCCCAAAAACAAGTCTAGATTTGACTAAATCAGTCTTAAATTGGAGTGAATTTGTCTAAAACCTGACTAAGTTTGTCTAAAATTTGACGACACTAGACCCAAACCAATTTCCAAAGGATTGACCAAAACGGTGTGGACAAATTCAGTATTGTCTAACTTTGTCTAAACTCGTTCAAAATCAGTCGATCTTTTATCTGAATGTGTCTTTGGCGAAAACCCATATCAAATTGTCTAAAATCAGCCATTTTTTGTCTAAAATAGTCCTAGTTTCATTTGGTCCGTTTTAGAAGTTGGATCAATTTAGACAATCATTGACATGTTTGGACAATTTGATATGAGCTTTGATTTTCGTGAAAATTCGACTGGGATTATTTAAGTCTAAACTTGAACCAATTTATGTTCAGTTCACAATACTGTCTAGGAGAATTTTTGACACAAATTAAATACAAAATCTGGCTAGACAGTTAGTCTTGACTGTCTAGTCTTGTCTGTCTAGTCTTGTCTGTTTAGTCTTGTTTGTCTAGTCTTGTCTGCCTAATCTTGTCTATTTAATCTTGTCTATATAGTCTTGTCTGTTTAGTCTTGTCTGTCTAGTCTTATCTGTCTAGCTGTCTAGTCAGTTTAGACAAGTTCAATATTCAACATGTTTAGACAATTCAAATTGGATTAGTCAAGCTTTGTGCAATATATACCAGAATGGTGAAGTTAAAACAGGATTAGACAACTTTTATAATGTGTTTTAAAATTTAAATTTTAAAGTTCTAATTTAGACAATAAAACACAAAATTGATTTGGTTTAGACAATTTTCTCATAGTTTATAAATCTCGAAGGGGTTTGCTCAAGCTTTGTAAATTTTTTCAATGATGAGCAAGTTGAAACAAGACTAGACATATTTAGACAAGCGGTTGCATTCAGACAAACAATTACATTTAAACTAGCAAATGCATTGAGATAGACAATTGCATTTAAACAAGCAATTACATTTAGACAAAGAATTACTTTTAGAGCAGCAATTCACATTTAGACAATATAAGGCAATGTTTATGCAATTACGATTAGGTTGAAACTAGACTAGACACATTTAGAAGAGCCGTTGCATTTAGACAAGCAATTAGATTTAAACTAGCAATTGCATTGAGATAAGTAATTACATTTAGACAAAGAATTACTTTTAAACAAGGCAAATTACATTTAGACAATAATAGACAATGTTTATGCAATTATGATCAAGTTGAAACTAGACTAGACACATATAGACAAGCGGTTGCATTTAGACAAGCAATTACATTTAAACTGGCAAATACTTTGAGATAAGCAATTACATTTAGACAAAGAATTACATTTAAACCAGCAAATTACATTTAGACAATATTAGACAATATTTATGGAATTATGATAAAGTTGAAACAAGACTAGACACATTTAGACAAGGAATTAGATTAACACAAGCAATTGCATCGAGATAAGAAATTACATTTAGACAAGGATATACTTTAAGACTAGCAATTACATCTAGACAATAATAAATAAGTTTGTACTGATTTAAACTAACTTCCTGTTGTTAAATTGATTGAAGCTTGGCTATAAGTGCGGCAACATGGCGGATTAGTGCAAACGTCTGGCGGGAATCTCCGAACGTTTAAAAAACCGACATCAATCCGTCCTTATCGGGCCGAGTATTCAATATCAATCGTCCACTTAATGATAACACGTAATTAAAATAGTTCTAATTTTGTTTGGACTATTTGTGGACAAAAATTGGCTCAATTTAGACAATTTTTTTTTACAATTTGATATGGGATTTGAATTTCGTGACCTTGTTTAAAGTTGTCTAAAATACTTGTAGATATTGTCTAGTCTGAACTTATCCAATATTCTCAAAATTAGACCAGTCTTTACAGATTGTCTAAAATTGTCTAATAATGTATAAACATTTGCCCCATTGCTCTAATTAGAGATTTCATTGTCTAAACCTGATAAAGTTTGAACCTATTTTTGTCTAAAATGAGCCAAACTAAATTGTCTAAACTAGACTAATATTGTTTAAAATTGTCTAGAAACCTCGGATTTTGAAATATCCTAATCTGAACTCATAAATATCCTAAACTGAACTCATCTAACAGTGCCTGAGGTAGAACAAAGTCCTTACTAATTGTCTAATAATGTCTAAACTTTTGCAATGTTGCTTTCATTTGAGATATTTAATTGTCTAAACTTAATTAGATGTTTTATTGTCTAAATTCGACTAGATATCTAGATTATTAAAGTATAAACTCGACTAGGTTTGTCTAAAGTAAACCAATTTTTGTCTAATTAAGTCCAAACTAGACTAATCTTAATTAAAATTGTCTACTATACCTGGATATTGTCTAAACTAAACTAATCCAACATTGTCTGAATTAGATCAAAGTCTTAACAAACTGTCTAATAATGTCTAAACGTTTGAAATGTTACTTTAATTTGAGACATTTCGGTGTCTAAACGTAATTGGGTTTATGATTGTCAAAATTCGACTAGGATTATTAAAGACTAAACTTGATTAGCTTTGCCTAAAATTAACCAATGATTGTCTAAAATGGTGCAAACTAGACTGTTTTTTTTAATTATCTAAATTACTTGGATATTGTCTAAACTAAATTCAACTAGCATTGTCTGAATTAGACCAAAGTATAAATTGTCTAATAATGTCTAAACGTTTCCATCCTTACTTTGATTTGAGACATTCAATTGTCTAAACCTAGGTTTTATTATTGTCTAAACTTGACTAGGATTATTAAAGTCTAAACGTGACTAGGTCTGTCTAAACAGAACCAATTTTTGTCTAAAATGGCCCTAACTAGACTAATATTTTTTTAAAGTGTCTAATAAACTTGGATATTGTCTAAACAGAACTCATTCAACATAGTCTTAATTAGATCAAAGTTCTTAGAAATTGTCTAAAAATGTCTAAACTTTTATATTATTACCTTAATTTGAGACATTTGATTGTCTAAACCTAATTTACTTTATTGTCTAAACTCGACTAGTAGTATTAATGTCTAAACTTCACTAGGTTTGTCTAAACTGGACCAATTTTTGTCTAAAATGGTCAAAACTAGGCTAATCCTGTTTAAAGTTGTCTAAAATTCTTGGATATTGTCTAAACAAAACCCATCTAACTTTGTCTGAATTAGATCAAAGTCCTTACAAATTGTCTAAGCTTTTATATTATACTTAATTTTAGACATTTGATTGTCTAAACCTAATTAGATTAGTTATTATTGTCTAAATTCGATTACATTATTTATGTCCAAACTTGACTAGGTTTGCCTGAACAGAACCAGTTTTTGTCTAAAATTATTCTAACTAGACTAATCATGTTTAAAATTGTCTAATATGCTTGGATATTGTCTAATCAGAACTTGTCCAACATTGTCTACATTAGATCAAGATCCTATCAAATTGTCTAATAATGTCTAAACGTTTGTATTATTACTTTAATTTGATACATTTCATTGTCTAAACCTAATTATCTTTATTATTGTCTAAATTCGACTAGGATTATTAGTGTCTAAACTTGACTAACCTTGTCTTAAATGGTCCAAACTACTCATCTTGTTTAGAATTGCCTAAAATACTTAGATATTGTCTAAACTTAACATATCCAACATTGTCTGAATTTGTCCTAAGTCCTCACAAATTGTCTAATAATGTCTAAATTGTCTAAATTTGATAACATTATTAATGTCCAAACTTGACTAGGTTTGTCTGAACAGAACCAGTTTGTGTCTAAAATTGTTCTAACTAGACTAATCATGTTTAAGATTGTCTAATATGCTTGGATATTGTCTAATCAGAACTTGTCCAACATTGTCTACATTAGATCAAGATCCTATTAAATTGTCTAATAATGTCTAAACGTTTGTATTATTACTTTAATTTGATACATTTCATTGTCTAAACCTAATTATCTTTATTATTGTCTAAATTCGACTGGGATTATTAGTGTCTAAACTTGACTAATCTTGTCTTAAATGGTCCAAACTACTCATCTTGTTTAGAATTGCCTAAAATACTTAGATATTGTCTAAACTTAACATATCCAACATTGTCTGAATTTGTCCTAAGTCCTCACAAATTGTCTAATAATGTCTAAATTGTCTAAATTCGATTACTTTATTAATGTCCAAACTTGACTAGGTTTGTCTGAACAGAACCAGTTTGTGTCTAAAATTGTTCTAACTATACTAATTATGTTTAAAATTGTCTAATATGATTGGATATTGTCTAATCAGAACTCGTCCAACATTAGATCAAGATCCTATCAAATTGTCTAATAATGTCTAAACGTTTGTATTATTACTTTAATTTGATACATTTCATTGTCTAAACCTAATTATCTTTATTATTGTCTAAATTCGACTAGGATTATTAGCGTCTAGACTTGACTAACCTTGTCTTAAATGGTCCAAACTACTCATCTTGTTTAGAATTGCCTAAAATACTTAGATATTGTCTAAACTTAACATATCCAACATTGTTTGAATTTGTACCTCACAAATTGTCTAATAATGTCTAAACTTTTATATTATTACCTTAATTTGAGACATTTGATTGTCTAAACCTAATTAGATTTATTATTGTCTAAATTCGATTACATTTTTAATGTCCAAACTTGACTAGGTTTGTCTAAACAGAACCAGTTTTTGTCTAAAATGGTTCTAACTAGCCTAATACTGTTTAAATTTGTCTAATATGCTTGGATATTGTCTAATCAGAACTCGTCCAACATCTACATTAGATCAAAAACCTAACAAATTGTCTAATAATGTCTAAACGTTTGTTTTATTACTTTAATTTGATACATTTCATTGTCTAAACCAAATTAGCTTTATTATTGTCTAAATTCGAATAGGTTTATTAATGTCTAAACTTGACTAGCTTTGTCTAAACCGGACCGTTTTTTGTCTAAAATGATCCAAACTAGGCTAATCTTGTTTAAAGTTGTCTAAAATTGTTGGATATTGTTTAAACAGAACACACCCACATTGTTTGAATTAGATCAGAGTCCTTATAAATTGTCTAAAATTGTCTAAACTTTTAAATAATTAGCTTAATTTGAAACATTTGATTGTCTAAACCTAGTTTGCGTTATGATGTCTAAATTCTAGTAGGATTGTTGATATCTAAACTTGACTAGGTTTGTCTAAACAGAACGAGTTTTTGTCTAAAATGCTAACTACACTAATATTGTTTAAATTGTCTAATATACTTGGATATTGTCTAAACTGAACTCAGCCAACATTGTCTGAATTAGACCAAAGTCCTTAGAAATTGTCTAATAATGTCTCAATTTTCGCAATGTAACTTTAATTTGAGACATTTCATTGTCTAAACCTTATTAGGTTTATTATTGTCTAAATTCGACTAGGATTATTAAAATTTAAACTTTACCAGATTTGTCTAAACTGAACTAACTTTTGTCTAGAATGGCCCAAACTAGTCTAATCCTGTTTAAAATTGTCTAAAATACCTGGATATTGTCTAAACGCAACAAATCCAGCAATGTCTGAATTAGACAAAGTTATTACAAATTGTCTAATAATGTCTAAATGTTTACAATGTTACTTTAATTTCAGACTTTGAATTGTCTAAACCTTATTAGGTTTATTATTGTCTAAATTTGACTAGGATTATTAAAGTTTAAACTTTACTAGATTTGTCTAAACTGATCCAACTTTTGCCTAGAATGGTCCAAACTAGTCTAATCCTGTGTAAAACTGTCTCAAATATCTGGATATTGTCTAAACGAAACAAATACAGCAGTGACTGAATTAGACAAAGTCATCACAAATTGACTGACAATGTCTAAATGTTTGCTATGTTACTTTAATTTCAGACTTTGAATTGTTAAATTGTTAAATTCGACTAGGATTATTAAAATCTAAACTAGACTTGGTTTGTCTAAACCGAACCAATTTTTGTCTAAAACGCTCCAAACTGGACTAATTTTGTTTAAATATCGTTCTAAAATACTTGGATATTGTCTAAACTGAGCTCCAACATTGTTTGAATTAAACCAAAGTCCTTACAAATTGTCTAATAATATCTAAACGTTTGCATTGTTGTTTTAATTAGTGACATTTCATTGTCTAAACCTGATTAAGTATATAATCGTCAAAGTTGATTAAAATTATAAACTTGACTAAGTTCATTATTGTCTAAACTCTACTAGTACTCTCTACTCTACTAATCTAATCCAATCGAATATTAAATCTTAATGCACGTCATTAATCCGTTGGATTAAACCTTAATCTCCGAACTGTTTTTATCCTTAGGAATCCGTTGTGGAGTAAACGTGGCAACGGTGCGGCAACGCGTACGAACGTCACGCCGGTGGCCATACAGTTACATTGTCCTCGCCGTCATTTTACTGCTGTCTATCGCGTGAGAACCGTTGTAATAAGAATTTGAGGCGCAATTTCGGGAGTGAGTGTGAACGAACGGGAGAAACGAGCGAGCAGAGGAGAGACGAGACGATCGTGTGGAAATTGAGGGATTTTGTTCGATTGTTGCCAGAGAGAGTCACTTCGGTCGCTGGGAAAGCTATGGTCGGTGTGTTCCCATTGGTACGAAGCAAAGCGGAACGTTTGATTAGGTGAGACATTTTTTAGCTTTGCACTTTCACTCCACTTTTAAGGGTTTTTGATTGGATTTTTAAGTAACTTTTAGTGATTTTTTTTTAGTAACTTAGTGATTTTTTTTGGTAATTTTCGGTGTTTTTTTAAGATTTTGTCGAGCTGTGGCCATTTTATTTTCGCTCTGGTTGCTTTTTTTTTTTTGGTGCTGCTTCTCTTTCCGACTTTCTTTTGCTCGATCTGCGAGGTTTCTTTTAATCCGTGAACATCCACGTTTTCGAGGGCGATTTTTGCCGTTTTTTCACGCGGAGTTTGTGGGAAATTTCGTGTTTTTGCGGGTTTTCGCTGTATTTTTCGCCAATTTTCATCAGGTAAGTTGGTTTTTCACTGGTTGCTTCACTATAAAAAGTTATTTTTCTTTGCTATTTTTACTTAACCTATTTTCCTTTATTTTTGTACTAATGTTGCTTTAAATTGTGGAATTTTTAGGAAAATTTCACGTTTTTTTTGTTGGTTTTCACTGTGTTTTTCGCCAATTTTCATCTGGTAATTTTATTCTAGTTTTTTTTTACTGGTTGCTTCTCTTTACAAAGTTACTTTTCTTTGACACTTTTAACCTATTTCGCTTTGTTTTTGCAATAAAAACTTTAAATTGTGTAATTTTTTGAAAAATTTCGCGATTTTGATGATTTTCGCTGTGTTTTGACATTTTTCATCTGGTAAGTTGGTTTTCTCTGGTTGCTTCTCTGTATATATAAAGTTACTTTTCTTTGTCACTTTTACCCTATTTTGCTTTGTTTTTGCACTAAAAATACTTTAAATTGTGTATTTTTTTTTTGGAAAATTTCCCGTTTTTATTGGTTTTTGCTGTTTTTCACCAATTTTCATCTGGTAAGTTGGTGTTTTATTGGTTGCTTCTCTCTACAAAGTTACTTTTGTTTGCCACTTTTTGTTTGCCACTTTTAACCTATTTTGCTTGGTTTTTGTACTAAAAATTCTTTAAATTGTGTAATCTATTGGAAAATTTTCCGTTTTTGGTGGCTTTCTCTGTGTTTTTCGCCAATTTTCATCTGATAAGTTGGTTTTTCACCGATGGATCCTCTCTACAAAGTTACTTTTCTTTTCCACTTTTAAACCATTTTGCTTTATTTTTGCACTAAAAATGCTTTAAATTGTGTATTTTTTATTTTTTTTTAAATTTCGCGTTTTTTGTTGGTTTTCCCCGTGTTTTTCGCCAATTTTCATCTGGTAAGTTGGTTTTCTCTGGTTGCTTCTCTGTATAAAGTTACTTTTCATTGCCACTTTTAACCTATTTTGCTTTGTTTTTGCACTAAAAATATGTTAAATTGTGTAATTTTTTGGAAAATTTCCCGTTTTTATTGGTTTTTGCTGTGTATTTCGCCAATTTTCTTCTTCTTTCTCTCATTATAGGCAGACCTAGTTCATCCATCACTATGGTCAGTCAAGGTGGGACCTATTGTCGCTTCACCGCTTTCTGGATCTGCCTTGGCTTCTTTTAGCTCTTAGCGAATTATCTCGTGCTATTCGGCCCACCCTGGTGTTGTCCACGTGGCTGTGCCACATCTCTTTACGTTCTTCTACCCAGTCGTTTATGAGTTGTACGTCGGACATTTGCCTTAGCTCCGTGCTCTTCATCCTGTCCATTAAGGTTTTATTGTTGATCTTTCGTATCACCGACATTTCCACGCTCTCCAGTATTCCTTGTGTTGTTGTCACAGGGCGAGTTTCTGCCGTGTATGTGGCTATTGGTCTGATAACTGTCTTGTAGATGCGTGATTTCCCGAAATCACATTTTAGTGAAATACTAAAAAGCCAAGACGTCTCAATTTACCTAAAACGTAAGGTTTACAACAGCTGCATCCTCCCCGTTGCCACCTATGGCCTGGAAACGATGGCTATTACTAAAAAATCAGCAGCAAAACTTAGAGTGACTCAAAAAGCAATGGGACGTGCGATGCTGGGAATCACTCTAAGAGACAAAATGCGCAACACAGATATCAGGACAAAACCAAACATAATAGATGTCATGGAGAGAACAGCGGATCTCAAATGGCAATGGGCAGGACAAGTGGCCAGAAAGAATACAGAAGAATGGAGCCACAAGATTACCTTCTGGAGACCCCGGGAAACAAAAAGGAGCACGGGAAGACCCCAAACAAGATGGATGGATGACATAACGACGATAGCAGGAAAACAGTGGATGAGAACAGCAAATGACAAAGAAGCCATGGAAAAAATTGAAAGAGGCCTATATGCAACAATGGAAGTATGAAGGCTAATAAGAAGAAGATGCGTGATTTCGTGTGAATGTTTAGGTATTTGTTTTTAAAAATGACCCCGTTCAGGCAGCCTGTAATTCTTGATGCTTTTCTTGATCTTGTAATTCTTCATGGCGTGCAGCCTGACGTCTGCTTCTACATTCTCAAAAGCCGATATCTCGATCCCCAGGTCATCACCCATCTACAAGACTGTAATCAGGCCAATGGCCACATAAACTGCAGAAACTCGCCCTGTGACCACAACAACACAAAGAATACCGGAGAGTGTTGTTGAATGATTTGGCCATCTACCTCTAAATTGCATCGTATTTTGTGTAGCAGTTTTTGGAGGGTGTCCTCACTGTTGGTGACCTCAGTGTCGGCGGTTATCGCGTGTCTGCCTAGCAGATAATTGTGTCTTTAATATAATAAAATGTCAAAAAATGATAAAAAATGTCTTTAGTGTCCATTGGGTAACCCTTAGCTTGGGTGTTTTTTTTTTTTTTTTTCGTCAAACATTTTATTAAACAGAGTGTTGGCTTAAAGTGTCGCCTTGCCTTATGCCCTGTTCTACTGGTATTGCCGCCGTGGTTTGGTTGCGAGGAGTCATCCACTCCCTGAAATGTTGCAATGTATTCGCAATTATCCCGATTTTTTTGGGTAATTCGAGGTACTCGAAGAAATTACTAGCGTAATGCGTAATAATGTCACGTAATTATGCTAATTCTTTGCTAATGTGAAGTACTGGGAGAAATCACAAGCGTAATGCGTAATAATGTCAGATAATTTTTGAAATGTTTAGGTACTGCAAAGTAATGCCACGTAAAGGAAGGAAATTTGAAATATTTACTTTTAAATAATTTCTAATGCACTGAACTTTAGAGTATATTTACTTGTTATTAGGGTTCCGTACCGAAAACGGAACCCTTATAGGATCAGTTTGTTGTCCGTCTGTCTGTCAAGTCCATTTTTCTCAGGAACGCGTAGAGGTAACAAGTTGAAATTCGTATCAAATACTCGGGTCAGTGGTCTCTTTCAGCTGTCAAAAAATCAAACTTGTAAGTCAACGCGATCAAAAGATATGACCGTTTATGTCGCATATTTTGCGATTTCACAAGGGAATCAAAACCTATAGGGTACTTCCCGTTGACCTAGAATCATGAAATTTGGCAAGAAGCGGTGTCTTACAGCACATGTAAAGGGAAAAATCTGAAAACCGTAAATATGTAGTTTAATTACAAGAAAAAATCGAATTTACTATTAGAAACTTGAATGAAAATACACTGTGTTGCGTGGTATTGTCAGGCACCAGAGGCATATGGGTTGTATACAGTTAGGTCCTCCTAAAGATACTTTACTTACAGGTTTGTACGGAACCCTCGGTGCGCGAGTCACAACTCGCACTTGGCCGGTTTTTTTACTGGTTGCTTCTCTCTATAAAGTTACTCTTCTTTGACACTTTTAACCTATTTTGCTTTGTTTTTGCAATAAAAACTTTAATCCGTGAACATCCACGTTTTCGAGGGCGATTTTTTGCCGATTTTTCACGCGGAGTTTGTGGGAAATTTCGTGTTTTTGCGGGTTTTCCGCTGTATTTTTCGCCAATTTTCATCAGGTAAGTTGGTTTTTCACTGGTTGCTTCACTATAAAAAGTTATTTTTCATTGCTATTTTTACTTAACCTATTTTGCTTTATTTTTGTACTAATGTTGGTTTAAATTGTGGAATTTTTAGGAAAATTTCACGTTTTTTTTTTGTTGGTTTTCACTGTGTTTTTCGCCAATTTTCATCTGGTAAGTTGTTTTTTTACTGGTTGCTTCTCTCTACAAAGTTACTCTTCTTTGACACTTTTAACCTATTTCGCTTTGTTTTTGCAATAAAAACTTTAAATTGTGTAATTTTTTTTAAAAACAATTTTCATCTGGTAAGTTGGTTTTCTCTGGTTGCTTCTCTGTACAAAGTTACTTTTCTTTGCCACTTTTACCCTATTTTGCTTTGTTTTTGCACTAAAAATACTTTAAATTGTGTATTTTTTTTTTTGAAAATTTCCCGTTTTTATTGGTTTTCGCTGTTTTTCACCAATTTTCATCTGGTAAGTTGGTGTTTTATTGGTTGCTTCTCTCTACAAAGTTACTTTTGTTTGCCACTTTTTGTTTGCCACTTTTAACCTATTTTGCTTGGTTTTTGTACTAAAAATACTTTAAATTGTGTAATCTATTGGAAAATTTTCCGTTTTTGGTGGCTTTCGCTGTGTTTTTCGCCAATTTTCATCTGATAAGTTGGTTTTTCACCGATGGATCCTCTCTACAAAGTTACTTTTCTTTGCCACTTTTAAACTATTTTGCTTTATTTTTGCACCAAAAATGCTTTAAATTGTGTGTTTTTTTTTTTTAATTTCGCGTTTTTTGTTGGTTTTCCCCGTGTTTTTCGCCAATTTTCATCTGGTAAGTTGGTTTTCTCTGGTTGCTTCTCTGTATAAAGTTACTTTTCATTGCCACTTTTAACCTATTTTGCTTTGTTTTTGCACTAAAAATATGTTAAATTGTGTAATTTTTTGGAAAATTTCCCGTTTTTATTGGTTTTTGCTGTGTATTTCGCCAATTTTCTTCTTCTTTCTCTCATTATAGGCAGACCTAGTTCATCCATCACTATGGTCAGTCAAGGTGGGACCTATTGTCGCTTCACCGCTTTCTGGATCTGCCTTGGCTTCTTTTAGCTCTTAGCGAATTATCTCGTGCTATTCGGCCCACCCTGGTGTTGTCCACGTGGCTGTGCCACATCTCTTTACGTTCTTCTACCCAGTCGTTTATGAGTTGTACGTCGGACATTTGCCTTAGCTCCGTGCTCTTCATCCTGTCCATTAAGGTTTTATTGTTGATCTTTCGTATCACCGACATTTCCACGCTCTCCAGTATTCCTTGTGTTGTTGTCACAGGGCGAGTTTCTGCCGTGTATGTGGCTATTGGTCTGATAACTGTCTTGTAGATGCGTGATTTTCCGAAATCACATTTTAGTGAAATACTAAAAAGCCAAGACGTCTCAATTTACCTAAAACGTAAGGTTTACAACAGCTGCATCCTCCCCGTTGCCACCTATGGCCTGGAAACGATGGCTATTACTAAAAAATCAGCAGCAAAACTTAGAGTGACTCAAAAAGCAATGGGACGTGCGATGCTGGGAATCACTCTAAGAGACAAAATGCGCAACACAGATATCAGGACAAAACCAAACATAATAGATGTCATGGAGAGAACAGCGGATCTCAAATGGCAATGGGCAGGACATGTGGCCAGAAAGAATACAGAAGAATGGAGCCACAAGATTACCTTCTGGAGACCCCGGGAAACAAAAAGGAGCACGGGAAGACCCCAAACAAGATGGATGGATGACATAACGACGATAGCAGGAAAACAGTGGATGAGAACAGCAAATGACAAAGAAGCATGGAAAAAATTGAAAGAGGCCTATATGCAACAATGGAAGTATGAAGGCTAATAAGAAGAAGATGCGTGATTTCGTGTGAATGTTTAGGTATTTGTTTTTAAAAATGACCCCGTTCAGGCAGCCTGTAATTCTTGATGCTTTTCTTGATCTTGTAATTCTTCATGGCGTGCAGCCTGACGTCTGCTTCTACATTCTCAAAAGCCGATATCTCGATCCCCAGGTCATCACTTACCTACAAGACTGTAATCAGGCCAATGGCCACATAAACTGCAGAAACTCGCCCTGTGACCACAACAACACAAAGAATACCGGAGAGTGTTGTTGAATGATTTGGCCATCTACCTCTAAATTACATCGTATTTTGTGTAGCAGTTTTTGGAGGGTGTCCTCACTGTTGGTGACCTCAGTGTCGGCGGTTATCGCGTGTCTGCCTAGCAGATAATTGTGTCTTTAATATAATAAAATGTCAAAAAATGATAAAAAATGTCTTTAGTGTCCATTGGGTAACCCTTAGCTTGGGTGTTTTTTTTTTTATTTCGTCAAACATTTTATTAAACAGAGTGTTGGCTTAAAGAGTCGCCTTGCCTTATGCCCTGTTCTACTGGTATTGCCGCCGTGGTTTGGTTGCGAGGGGTCATCCACTCCCTGAAATGTTGCAATGTATTCGCAATTATCCCGATTTTTTGGGTAATTCGAGGTACTCGAAGAAATTACTAGCGTAATGCGTAATAATGTCACGTAATTATGCTAATTCTTTGCTAATGTGAAGTACTGGGAGAAATCACAAGCGTAATGCGTAATAATGTCAGATAATTTTTGAAATGCTTAGGTACTGCAAAGTAACGCCACGTAAAGGAAGGAAATTTGAAATATTTACTTTTAAATAATTTCTAATGCACTGAACGTTAGAGTATATTTACTTGTTATTAGGGTTCCGTACCGAAAACGGAACCCTTATAAGATCACTTTGTTGTCCGTCTGTCTGTCAAGTCCATTTTTCTCACGAACGCGTAGAGGTAACAAGTTGAAATTTGTATCAAATACTCGGGTCTGCGGTCTCTTTCAGCTGTGAAAAAATCAAACTTGTAAGTCAACGCGATCAAAAGATATGACCGTTTATGTCGCATATTTTGCGATTTCACAAGGGAATCAAAACTTATAGGGTACTTCCCGTTGACCTAGAATCATGAAATTTGGCAAGAAGCGGTGTCTTACAGCACATGTAAAGGGAAAAATGAAAACCGTAAATATGTAGTTTAATTACAAGAAAAAATCGAATTTACTATTAGAAACTTATGAAAATACACTGTGTTGAGTGGTATTGTCAGGCACCAGAGGCATATGGGTTGCATACAGTTATGTCCTCCTAAAGATACTTTACTTACAGGTTTGTACGGAACCCTCGGTGCGCGAGTCACAACTCGCACTTGGCCGGTTTTTTTACTGGTTGCTTCTCTCTATAAAGTTACTCTTCTTTGACACTTTTAACCTATTTCGCTTTGTTTTTGCAATAAAAACTTTAATCCGTGAACATCCACGTTTTCGAGGGCGATTTTTTGCCGATTTTTCACGCGGAGTTTGTGGGAAATTTCGTGTTTTTGCGGGTTTTCCGCTGTATTTTTCGCCAATTTTCATCAGGTAAGTTGGTTTTTCACTGGTTGCTTCACTATAAAAAGTTATTTTTCATTGCTATTTTTACTTAACCTATTTTGCTTTATTTTTGTACTAATCTTGGTTTAAATTGTGGAATTTTTAGGAAAATTTCACGTTTTTTTTTTTTGTTGGTTTTCACTGTGTTTTTCGCCAATTTTCATCTGGTAAGTTGTTTTTTTACTGGTTGCTTCTCTCTACAAAGTTACTCTTCTTTGACACTTTTAACCTATTTCGCTTTGTTTTTGCAATAAAAACTTTAAATTGTGTAATTTTTTTTAAAAACAATTTTCATCTGGTAAGTTGGTTTTCTCTGGTTGCTTCTCTGTATAAAGTTACTTTTCTTTGTCACTTTTACCCTATTTTGCTTTGTTTTTGCACTAAAAATACTTTAAATTGTGTATTTTTTTTTTTTGAAAATTTCCCGTTTTTATTGGTTTTCGCTGTTTTTCACCAATTTTCATCTGGTAAGTTGGTGTTTTATTGGTTGCTTCTCTCTACAAAGTTACTTTTGTTTGCCACTTTTTGTTTGCCACTTTTAACCTATTTTGCTTGGTTTTTGTACTAAAAATACTTTAAATTGTGTAATCTATTGGAAAATTTTCCGTTTTTGGTGGCTTTCGCTGTGTTTTTCGCCAATTTTCATCTGATAAGTTGGTTTTTCACCGATGGATCCTCTCTACAAAGTTACTTTTCTTTTCCACTTTTAAACCATTTTGCTTTATTTTTGCACTAAAAATGCTTTAAATTGTGTATTTTTTTTTTTTTTTAAATTTCGCGTTTTTTGTTGGTTTTCCCCGTGTTTTTCGCCAATTTTCATCTGGTAAATTGGTTTTCTCTGGTTGCTTCTCTGTATAAAGTTACTTTTCATTGCTACTTTTAACCTATTTTGCTTTGTTTTTGCACTAAAAATATGTTAAATTGTGTAATTTTTTTGAAAATTTCCCGTTTTTATTGGGTTTTGCTGTGTATTTCGTCAATTTTCTTCTTCTTTTCTCATTATAGGCAGACCTAGTTCATTCCATCACTATGGTCAGTCAAGGTGGGACCTATTGTCGCTTCACCGCTTTCTGGATCTGCCTTGGCTTCTTTTAGCTCTTAGCGAATTATCTCGTGCTATTCGGCCCACCCTGGTGTTGTCCACGTGGCTGTGCCACATCTCTTTACGTTCTTCTACCCAGTCGTTTATGAGTTGTACGTCGGACATTTGCCTTAGCTCCGTGCTCTTCATCCTGTCCATTAAGGTTTTATTGTTGATCTTTCGTATCACCGACATTTCCACGCTCTCCAGTATTCCTTGTGTTGTTGTCACAGGGCGAGTTTCTGCCGTGTATGTGGCTATTGGTCTGATAACTGTTTTGTAGATGCGTGATTTCCCGAAATCACATTTTAGTGAAATACTAAAAAGCCAAGACGTCTCAATTTACCTAAAAAGTAAGGTTTACAACAGCTGCATCTTCCCCGTTGCCACCTATGGCCTGGAAACGATGGCTATTACTAAAAAATCAGCAGCAAAACTTAGAGTGACTCAAAAAGCAATGGGACGTGCGATGCTGGGAATCACTCTAAGAGACAAAATGCGCAACACAGATATCAGGACAAAACCAAAAATAATAGATGTCATGGAGAGAACAGCGGATCTCAAATGGCAATGGGCAGGACATGTGGCCAGAAAGAATACAGAAGAATGGAGCCACAAGATTACCTTCTGGAGACCCCGGGAAACAAAAAGGAGCACGGGAAGACCCCAAACAAGATGGATGGATGACATAACGACGATAGCAGGAAAACAGTGGATGAGAACAGCAAATGACAAAGAAGCATGGAAAAAATTGAAAGAGGCCTATATGCAACAATGGAAGTATGAAGGCTAATAAGAAGAAGATGCGTGATTTCGTGTGAATGTTTAGGTATTTGTTTTTAAAAATGACCCCGTTCAGGCAGCCTGTAATTCTTGATGCTTTTCTTGATCTTGTAATTCTTCATGGCGTGCAGCCTGACGTCTGCTTCTACATTCTCAAAAGCCGATATCTCGATCCCCAGGTCATCACCCATCTACAAGACTGTAATCAGGCCAATGGCCACATAAACTGCAGAAACTCGCCGTGACCACAACAACACAAAGAATACCGGAGAGTGTTGTTGAATGATTTGGCCATCTACCTCTAAATTACATCGTATTTTGTGTAGCAGTTTTTGGAGGGTGTCCTCACTGTTGGTGACCTCAGTGTCGGCGGTTATCGCGTGTCTGCCTAGCAGATAATTGTGTCTTTAATATAATAAAATGTCAAAAAATGATAAAAAATGTCTTTAGTGTCCATTGGGTAACCCTTAGCTTGGCTGTTTTTTTTTTTGATTTCGTCAAACATTTTATTAAACAGAGTGTTGGCTTAAAGAGTCGCCTTGCCTTATGCCCTGTTCTACTGGTATTGCCGCCGTGGTTTGGTTGCGAGGGGTCATCCACTCCCTGAAATGTTGCAATGTATTCGCAATTATCCCGATTTTTTCTGTAATTCGAGGTACTCGAAGAAATTACTAGCGTAATGCGTAATAATGTCACGTAATTATGCTAATTCTTTGCTAATGTGAAGTACTGGGAGAAATCACAAGCGTAATGCGTAATAATGTCAGATAATTTTTGAAATGCTTAGGTACTGCAAAGTAACGCCACGTAAAGGAAGGAAATTTGAAATATTTACTTTTAAATAATTAAATAATTTCTAATGCACTAAACGTTAGAGTATATTTACTTGTTATTAGGGTTCCGTACCGAAAACGGAACCCTTATAGGATCACTTTGTTGTCCGTCTGTCTGTCAAGTCCATTTTTCTCACGAACGCGTAGAGGTAACAAGTTGAAATTCGTATCAAATACTTGGGTCAGTGGTCTCTTTCAGCTGTCAAAAAATCAAACTTGTAAGTCAACGCGATCAAAAGATATGACCGTTTATGTCGCATATTTTGCGATTTCACAAGGGAATCAAAACCTATAGGGTACTTCCCGTTGACCTAGAATCATGAAATTTGGCAAGAAGCGGTGTCTTATAGCACATGTAAAGGGAAAAATCTGAAAACCGTAAATATGTAGTTTAATTACAAGAAAAATGTGAATTTACTATTAGAAACTTATGAAAATACACTGTGTTGCGTGGTATTGTCAGGCACCAGAGGCATATGGGTTGCATACAGTTAGGTCCTCCTAAAGATACTTTACTTACAGGTTTGTACGGAACCCTCGGTGCGCGAGTCACAACTCGCACTTGGCCGGTTTTTTTACTGGTTGCTTCTCTCTATAAAGTTACTCTTCTTTGACACTTTTAACATATTTCGCTTTGTTTTTGCAATAAAAACTTTAATCCGTGAACATCCACGTTTTCGAGGGCGATTTTTTGCCGATTTTTCACGCGGAGTTTGTGGGAAATTTCGTGTTTTTGCGGGTTTTCCGCTGTATTTTTCGCCAATTTTCATCAGGTAAGTTGGTTTTTCACTGGTTGCTTCACTATAAAAAGTTATTTTTCATTGCTATTTTTACTTAACCTATTTTGCTTTATTTTTGTACTAATGTTGGTTTAAATTGTGGAATTTTTAGGAAAATTTTTTTTTTTTTTGTTGGTTTTCACTGTGTTTTTCGCCAATTTTCATCTGGTAAGTTGTGTTTTTACTGGTTGCTTCTCTCTACAAAGTTACTCTTCTTTGACACTTTTAACCTATTTCGCTTTGTTTTTGCAATAAAAACTTTAAATTGTGTAATTTTTTTTTAAAACAATTTTCATCTGGTAAGTTGGTTTTCTCTGGTTGCTTCTCTGTATGAAGTTACTTTTCTTTGTCACTTTTACCCTATTTTGCTTTGTTTTTGCACTAAAAATACTTTAAATTGTGTATTTTTTTTGAAAAATTTCCCGTTTTTATTGGTTTTCGCTGTTTTTCACCAATTTTCATCTGGTAGTTGGTGTTTTATTGGTTGCTTCTCTCTACAAAGTTACTTTTGTTTGCCACTTTTAACCTATTTTGCTTGGTTTTTGTACTAAAAATACTTTAAATTGTGTATTCTATTGGAAAATTTTCCGTTTTTGGTGGCTTTCGCTGTGTTTTTCGCCAATTTTCATCTGATAAGTTGGTTTTTCACCGATTGATCTTCTCTACAAAGTTACTTTTCTTTGCCACTTTTAAACTATTTTGCTTTATTTTTGCACTAAAAATGCTTTAAATTGTGTTTTTTTTTTTTTAAATTTCGCGTTTTTTTTTTTTTTTTTTTTTTGTTTTTCGCCAATTTTCATCTGGTAAGTTGGTTGCTTCTCTGTATAATGTTACTTTTCATTGCCACTTTTAACCTATTATGCTTTGTTTTTGCACTAAAAATATGTTAAATTGTGTAATTTTTTGGAAAATTTCCCGTTTTTTATTGGGTTTTGCTCTGTATTTCGCCAATTTTCTTCTTCTTTTCTCATTATAGGCAGACCTAGTTCATTCCATCACTATGGACAGTCAAGGTGGGACCTATTGTCGCTTCACCGCTTTCTGGATCTCCCTTGGCTTCTTTTAGCTCTTAGCGAATTATCTCGTGCTATTCGGCCCACCCTGGTGTTATCCACGTGGCTGTGCCACATCTCTTTACGTTCTTCTACCCAGTCGTTTAAGCAAACCCTGTTTGACGCACTCAACGCACCAATCGCGAAGAAGAGGCGGAGTCTTATAATGGCGCCAAATTCAAAAATATATTTGAAATAATAGACCGCTTGGAACTTGCGCGCTATATATCAAGTCTGCCTTATATCAATTTGTTGATATTTAAGAAATATTTTTTAGTGTTGTGAGTAATTGTTGATTTGGGTCGAATAGTTGTTTTCAGAAGAATCAACTATTCTGAAAAGAAAAATAAATTTATATGATTTTTATATTATTATATGAAATTTATTATAATTTTCCTTGAATTGATAAATATAAATATTTTTTCTTAAGGGGGGAAGTCCATGTAAACGCCTCGAAATCTGATAAAATAACTTGATTGTTTTTAAATTTGAACACAACTTTATTTAATATTTTAAGAATACAAAAAAATTTTTTTTTTTTAATTTTCAATAAAAAATGGCGGCTCAGTACGAGTTCTTATAGGCAGTCTCAGACGCGAGGTCCCAAACTGCTCCAGTTGTCACTCATTAACCGTTCATCTGAAACACAAAAATGAAAGTTTATTTTTTTTAGGACATATCAACGGAAAGGATGAACCTATAAAATAAAAAAAAAGTATAAAATTCAATATAAAATAAGCCTTTTAAAAAAAGTCATAATTTAGGGCTATTTTTTGACATTTTTGACCGCAAAAAAGTATTTTATCATCGTGAAATATATGAAATTTTAGGATCATCCTTCCGATATTAATGTACAAAAAGGCCTCAAAAAATTTTGAATTGGTAAAACCATACAACATTATAGATAATCAGATAAACTTAATAAAGACGGAACAAAGCTTGAATATATAAATATACTCAACCTTTCCGGAACTCTATAATACTAATGAGTCTTTTTAGGACTACCAAAAACAAATCTCTTATGAAATTTGTCAGTTATTCTATAGCTTTCAGTCCACCTTCGTGGCACTCAACAAAAACCATAAAAATAACATTGAGTTTTAAGATCATGTCTTTCCGATACCTTGAGTGGATAGCCATCTGTGGACGCGTTTCGAGATCTATCTCTCATCAGCACAGCTCTGCTTCCATGAACAATATTTTGTAAATCACTCACTTGAAAGACATGATCTTAAAACTCAATGTTATTTTTATGGTTTTTGTTGAGTGCCACGAAGGTGGACTGAAAGCTATAGAATAACTGACAAATTTCATACGAGATTTGTTTTTGGTAGTCCTAAAAAGACTCATTAGTATTATAGAGTTCCGGAAAGGTTGAGTATATTTATATATTCAAGCTTTGTTCCGTCTTTATTAAGTTTGGCCTCAAAAAATTTCAGCCAAATCGGTCAATAATTTTTTGAGCTACAACACGAGCAGTTTTTAAAAATGTAGTTTCGAGATAATCGCGTTTAAAGTTAAAGTACAGGAAAATGATCAGTTTTAATGACTTATTAATTACTTACCGATTAATCTGCAATTCCAGGTCCATATAACAGTCCTTCTGCCTCCTCGAAAAGCTTGATGTTGCCTGCGAGCTGTACGAGCATCTTTGGTCTCTGAAAGACTTTTACGATTCTGTCGGGTTATTCGCTCCTCGTCTGAATTATGCGCAAATACCTTAGCATAAGTGCCAATAGTTAGATTCAGAAGGTTCATTATTTTTAATACTGAAGTATAACCTTCATTAAATATCCCGGCAGCAATGTAAGCTGAGATTTCGACTACTTTTAGACCACAATGCAGGTGTTTTGGTGATAAACGCCAAACTGTCGCGTTAAAACTTTCGTTCGCGTTCTGCGTATGACCACCAAGGCATCGCTCAAGCAAATCACCTTTGGACAAATCTTGATATATTGGTAAAAGATGCTTTTTTATATCTTCACCAAGTAATGGAGCTAAATCTTCGTTTCGAGGATTTTGATTTAGAGCAATAGCCTTCTGCCACTTGCACCAGCTATCAACGCTTACAGGGCAGTTATCATGTTGAGGTTTTTCTTTAGTGGAAAAAATATGCTCATAAGTAGCCATTATGGCTTTTTTCATCTCGTCAACACTGTTAACATTTCTCTGAATACTTAAACCATAGTATTTTGTTAATTTTTTTACCACTTTATCAGTTAGTTTTCCTCTTCCTGAAAGTTTTTTTTCTTTTCTTATATTTCTAAGTCGAGAACCCATTCTTTTTTCTACATGACCAATACATTCACTTTTCACAACAGGTAACTCATTACCGTAAGGTTCTGAATCTAGAATAGCCTTGAATGTTTTAGAATCTCCGTCGCCAATGTAGTTACCATATTTTACTCCGAATTTTTCTTCAGAAGTCGAGAACATTTCTATCATGGCATCGACTTCCATCTTTCCTGACGAACCTTCGTGATTTTTTTGACACTCATCCTCGTGATCTTCCATCCATTTACGGAATTCTTCTGTATGAGTCTTGTTCTGCCAGTAATTACAGCCTTGACAGTAACTACTTTTTGTTTTCAAATCAATAACTTTCCCTGAATAATATCCTATGAGCGTTGCAACACCGTACTTTGATTTGAAACCACGTTTTTTCCAGGTACCATCTCCAGATACTTTTAAAATATTTCTTTCTCTTCCTTGCTCGACATTTTTTTCCATCTCTTCTTCCACTGCCTTCTGCGATAGTAATTCAAATGATGATTTCGCTGCATCATAAATGTGTTGTACGATGTTAGCGTAACAATATTTACTTATACCAGTGCATAGGTCCATCAGGTTACAAAAAATATTTATTCCTTCTCTTGCAACACCCAAAAGTCTCATGACAAACACTATTCTTCGGTTTATTTCAAATCCGTTGTTAATGAAAGGACCTGAATTTATTTTTTTATCACCACATGGACACGTGACAACAATTTTAAAACCAAGACCTCTAGAACCACACTCACTGAATCTTATCTTCTGATTACATACCGAGCACTTCACAATTTCAGACAAAGCTGTAAATACAGTAAAAAATTCAATTATCCTGTACCCGTGCAAAGGATTAGTTATTACATCTTCACTATCACGTGCACGCAGTTTTTTTCCACTGGCACTATCACGGCTTGTACTGGCTTCGAATTTTTCACCTTCTTTATCGGTGAATTGATTGCCCAGATATCTTCGTTTTCTGGGGTTATTTCGTGCAATATTGCCACGCGTACCTTTTTTATAATTCGGCATTTTCACTGTTCAAAATCGACTGAACACGATGAATTCTCCAGCTAAACTAAAACCATTTCTCGACTAACGTTACACTCGTACAGGAACGTGAAAGTATATATACCTGTTCCAGGAATAAGCATTTCCAGGAATAGGACTGAAGAAGTATTTCGAGTTATTATAATGGAATGGTTCTTTTCTCCGAAACGCTCCGTCTACCTAGCTCGCTACTTTACAATACGTACTCCGGCCCGCTCCATTATATTAGCTGTAATTTTGTAAATATTCGAGATTTTTTTTTTCGTCTCGTCAGTACACGCTCAACATAGTGTACTTTCAGAATATCAAACAAAAAAAAAATGGATTTTTTGAAAATTTTACATGGACTTCCCCCCTTAAGCAAAATTAAACGAAATTATAATTCTACAAAATAATTTACGTTCAGCGTTAGCATTACCCGGGGTAAACCACGTGGAGGTGCCGATACGATTTTTTACCCCTGGATAAATCGTTTTGCACAATATTATACATATGAATTTAACGTAAATGAGAATGATACTTCAACCTTAAAAATGAAAGTAATGTAATATTGTAATAACGATTGATCCATCCTTAAACAGGATATACAATAGATACATACATAAAATACTTAAATAAATTACAATACATTGCTAAATACATAATACTTAAATAAATTACAATACTTTGCTAAATACATAATACTTAAATAAATTACAATACGTTGCTAAATACATAATACTTCAATAAATTACAATACATAAGATATCTATTATTCTTCTCCCGCTCCAAATGTTGAAATGTGTACAGTTCAGAATGTATGTTTTAATCTTCCTCCAACCTCAGTCACAACCCCAACTGACCGACCTTTTTACGCATAAACACATCTAATGGTTAAATGAATAATACAAAATTAAATAAGAGAGCCACTTACCAGCATTTCATTTTTTATTAGGAAAGTATGTCTGCTTCTCTATTTTTCTCTTTTTGCATACTTCATTGTTATTCTCCCTCTCAAAATTATTCTTTAAAGCCATAACTTGGTCTGCAAACTTTTGAAATGATTCCCCGTTTAAGCTTTTCATGAAAGAAGTCATATTTTCTATTTGAATCTGTAAAAAAAATGACACATTTTGTGTACAATTTCTTTAACACACCTGTTTACTTCTTTCGCTATCAATAGATTTGTTTGGTTCATTATCTTTCTCTTCTAAAAACTGGCATAGTTCTTCTCGGTACCTTATTTTGCTCGTTGTGGGTTCATTGATGTACAAAATTCCTTCAGAATCTTCTTCTCCCAAACTATTAACACCTGGAGTCACTCCTTCTCCTTTCATATAGAACTACAGCATGTATATGTTTGCACAAGGTTGTCTTCACAGAAAACTCTGGGCACTCACAAATATGTCGATGCAAACATATTTTACATATATAACAGTATGCCCTCCGACAATCTTCGTCACACAATTCATTGTATTTTTTAATATAAAATTTGTCCCCTGTTGTTGACCATACTCTAAACTTGCCAAATTCAATAGATTCCACAATATTTGTCATTTCTTCTGCTTTCATATGGGCTTTAACATTCATTCTGTGGTTGTAATTGTTTGCATTTGGTCGCTCTACATTTACAATATTTTTGCACAACTTTTCATCAACAAGCTCTTCCAATAAGTCCAACAATTTTTCGACTCTGAAAATATTATAAATATCAATTTTAATATAACCTAAAATATAAATGATTTTACCTGATATTTCGATTTCCTCTCATTTTGTTGTATTTCAAAACTTTATGCAAACTTTCTATTGCCATGTTAGTGTTAATACCAGCATTGATTCTATGGCAATGAGCCCACATCTTAATTCTGTCTTCCTGAAAGTAGTACCTAAAAATGCCAAACATTTTCTTATTCTCAAATTTCAAAAGTGTATAATGGAAAACACCTACTTTTCTAAGCAACTTAAAAATTCTAATTCGCCTTCATCTTTTAAATGTTGCAAATACTTTTCTTTCAATATTACTAAATTTTCAATTTTTGTTTCGTTCATAATTCTTCTCATTTCCGTCTTCATTTTCAATTTATTTTCGGGCTTCTTCAGCTTAGATCTACCTTGAATGTTCCAATTCTTTACCACATGCCATATACACAGTAATCTCCTTGGCTTTTCCGCTGTCTCCATAGTCTCGGTCCATGCATTAAAAGATTTCAGATCATATTTCGCTTGAATGCTGCATCCCAATCTTTCTTTTAATGCCCTCAAAAATACTTTGTGGATCACCTGATCCAATCTACTGGAGAGCAAAAATGCTACAGGGAATCCCATATTTCCATCATCCTTAATTAAAACTGTCGTCAACTCAAATTTAGATCTATTTGTTGCATGTGTACCATCCATACAAATCACATGTTGGTAATCCTTAAGCTTCTTTTCCATTATTTTATTCATATAACCTACTGCAAAATCGTCATCATGTAAGTCAGGGTGACTTTCACCTACAACATTATTATTATTTCCACCACCATACCTGCACCATATGAAACCCCTCAAATTTACGTTTTGAAAACCCCAAATAAGCTATACCTTCTAAAATATGTAAAAGGAAAAAAGAATATATAAAACGCATATAATTTATTCATCCAATATTCGGTTAGAAGTATACAAAACTCAACATACAATAAATGGATGAAGTTCTACAATAAAAAGCTGGATAAATAGAAAAAATAAATTAATCAATCCAAAATTCGGTTACTTCGTACAAAATAAATTACTTACTTCATCCAAAAAAAGGTTAATTCATCCAAAATAAAATGTAAAAAATAAAATCCAATAATTGATTTTTTCTTACAAACTAAGATTTTTCCTTGCAATAATCGATCGAATCGTTCAACTTATTCGAAATTCACCCAAAAAAGGTTTTTTATTTTACTTAATAAGTGCAAAATGCAAATTTACAAGTGTATTTAATAATCTTCACACTTTTATTATATGCATAAAAATACTGAAAGGAAAAAACTGTTCACCTTATTGATGAGTGGATTAGCTCGGAAATAAATTGCATTATTCTATCTGCTTATATATAGTATATATAGTGCTTCTTTTATATAGCGCATCTATATTCTTCTTCTTGTGTCCAATAGACCTACTTTGAACCACGCTTGTTCAACTATTGGGCTTTGATCTTTGCCCCATATTGTTGCATCTTCTGCCGGTTTAGCTTCTTTCCCTCTTCTTTCCAGAGGGTACCTTTCCTTCAGGTTTTTTTCTGAAATCCACGGACTTCCTTCAGTGTTTTTCCTGAAATCCATGGAGTTCCTTCAGGATGCATCTCACAGAAGACTGTCTGTTTTGGAGATCTGTTATTCCCACTTCTTTAATATCCTTCTCGGTTTCTGTCAACCAAGTGGTACGAACCTTCTTCTTTTACCAGAATGTGAACAGACTGTTGGTAAGTCGGTTTGGAGTCAATCTTGCAACGTGGCCATAGAAAGCTACCCTTCTTTTCCTTGCACAGTCAGAGAGCCTCTCAATATGTTCGTAGAGCTCAAAATTATGTCGTCTTCCTTTACCGGGAATGCCTAGGATCTTCCTGATGATTCTCTGATCTCTACCAGACCTTCTCGGTTCAAGGAAAGAGACTCCATGGCATACAGTGCTTCTGGTCGTAAGACTGATGTGTTTGCGCTCTCTCTTTCGTTACACGCCGCGTTAGTTAGAAATAAAATTTGAAGGAAAGTCCTTGTTTGTAAAATTCGTTTATTGTGAAGATATAAATAATTGTATTTTGTATAAAAAAAATTGTTTGTAAAGAGCAATCAAATTTTGGATGGATCAACCTTTTTTGTACAGTTAAACCTTTTTTGGGTGAATTGATTGTATTTGGTACAAATCTATCAATTATTGTACTAAACCATTATTATTTGTAAGATTCAATCAATCATTGGGGGTTTATATTTTATTTTGGACGAAGAAATCTTTTTTGGATGAAGTAATCGTTTTTTGTATGAATAAACCGAATTTTGTATTTTTCCAGATATTATTTGTAAAAAAACATCTATTTATTGTACTCAAAAAAATCCAAGCCTTTTATTTTGGACGAAGTAACCTTTTTTTGGATGAAGTAATCTCTTTTTGTATGAATAAACCGAATTTTGTATTTTTGCAACTATTTTTTGTAAAAAAACCTCAATTTATTGTACGCAAAATATCCAAGCCTATATAAAATGGAAAGTAGACAAAGCTTAGAGTAGTAGTAGATAAGAACAGAAAATGTGTAAGTACACCAATGATTAGATGAAGAGGTTCAATAGATCTATAAAGGTCGCAGTACAATAACACACCACCGAAATCTACAACAGATAATAGAAAATTATAATCTACTTAATTTGAATATCTGCTGTTAAGAGTTAATTGTTTACTCACCCTGTTTTTTAAATAAAAATGCGTGATTTTGCCCTTCTTTATTCCATTCTTCAATTTTTAAAGCTGTAGGCACTGTGTCATCTGCATGTCTTTTCTTATCAATGTTAAATTTCTTCATTAGTCTAGATCCGCTCTTCTAATTAAATTTATTCGCTTCACTTCAAAACACTTTGTTTTCCTTGCATCATTTAGTATTCTGTCCATTGAAACTCCTGCCTGTAATTGATCCACTATCATTGTCTGTTCCTGTTTTGTCAACCTCTTTATTCTAAATTCATCTGCATGTCCAACATGTGTTTCTATAAATTTCGCACTTAGTGAACCTAAAAATGTGCATGGAATAGTTTTGGAAACAATTTATTAGAAATTACCATTTCTAAAGATCTTTACGATTATCCTTGATGGACAAATTCCTGAAATTTTAATACTGCCCCCAACTTCTCAGCCCTTACAGTACAATGGCTTTTATATCCTAAATTAAGATATTTTAATTATTTCTGAACTTAATTATAAAATTATAACCAACAAACCAAATGAGTTACAATTGTAATAAACAATTTCGTTACCATTTGCATGTTTGTTTCTTCTAACACATGCATAATCAATTTGTCTATTTTCCTTTGACATCCAGCTTTCAAATTCTGCAATGTTCCTAAAACTTAAATCAGATTGTTTAATAATTACACCATGTATCTCTGTTATATGATTAAGCAGAATCTCATGGTTTTGAAAAGCTTCCTTTTTTTCTTCTGGACATAAGGGGCAAGGAATGTGTTGTGACATTTTTTTTCCACTATTTTATCATGAATATCTTTCAAATGTCGATTCTTTGAATAAACATTCACAAATGTCTTCGGACATACATCGCAGGTCAGTTTATTGATACTATAACATAAAAGTTGAATATCCAAACATGTATCCCTTAAAACATTATATACTACCTTTCCATTCTGGATGTAACACTAACCTAACTAACGTAAAACTGAAAAAGAAATAGTAATTATTAAAACAATAGAAAAGATATTTCAGCGAAATGATAGAAAATATATTTTAGCAATAAGAACTGCTGATTTATCGGGTTAACCACACTCAAGATTCTGTAAAAATTTGGGCGGCAAGAGAATAAAGAGCACACTCTGCATGCACGTTTAGCTATTCAAGCGCCCCCTAGCACCCAATTGCTTCAACTACGTTTTTTAATTTCGCGCCATTACCAGACTCCGCCTCTTCTTCGCGATTGGTGCGTGCTTGTGCATCAAATAGTGTATACTCGCATGATGAGGTCATGCGGGTGTAGTGGGGAGCTAATGTGGCCGAAATGCGAATATAATGTGAACGTAATTCAGGGAATGCAAGAGTAATTCAAGGAATTCAAGAGTACTTTGTGTATTGTGGTGTAATACTTACGTTATGCTAAGGAATGCAAAATAATGTGCGGTAATGCATCTAAATATTAACATGTATTGCAAGACTGGATGGCCCCTCGGTTTTTTTCTTTGCCACTTTTAACCTATAGTGCTTGGTTTTTGTACTAAAAATACTTAAATTGTGTAATTTTCTGGAAAATTTCCCATTTTTTGTTGGTTTTTGCTGTTTTTCGCCAATTTTCATCTGGTAAGTTGGTTTTTCACCGCTTGCTTCTCTCTACAACGTAATTTTTCTTTGCCACTTTTAACCTGTTTTGCTTTGTTTTTGCACTAAAAATACTTTTTTTACGGGGAAATTTCCCGTTTTTGTTGGTTTTCGCTGTGTTTTTCGCCAATTTTCATCTGGTAAGTTGGAGTTTCATTGGTTGGTTTTCTCTACAAACTTAATTTTCTTTTCCACTTTTAACCTATTTTGTTTTGTTTTTACACTAAAAATTTCGCTTTTTTATGGGTTTCGCTGTTTTTCGCCAATTTTCATCTGGTGAGTTGGTTTTCTCTGGTTGCTTCTCTGTACAAAGTTACTTTTCTTTGCCACTTTTAACCTATTTTGCTTTGTTCTTGCATAAAAAATGCTTTAAATTGTGTATTTTTTTGGAAAATTTCGCTTTTTTATGGTTTTCGCTGTTTTCGCCAATTTTCGTCTGGTAAGTTGTTTCCCTGTATAATGTTACTTTTCTTTGCTATTTTTAACCTATTTTGCATTGGTCCATTCTTGTAAGTCCACAACTCCGTCTCGAATAATCCATTCGAACCATCCATTTCTATAGCTTTAATTTTACATTTATTTGCTTTGTTTATCTCCCACAATTCTGCTCCATATAACCCCACGCTTTCAACAATTGTTTTGTAAATCCTTATTTTTGCTGATCTTTTGATTGCACAATACCCTATTTAATTCTCTGGTTACTTTTCTACTCATTCCAATTTTATTCTTAATTTCGTCATTACTTCCTCCAGTGTTATATAATAATTTTTACTCATAGGTATTTATAATAGTTAACGTTTTTAATGGTGTCTATTCCCAGTTCTAGCTGATCTCCTGTACCTCTTACCACTACATATTCTGTTTTTAATGGTTAATCCCCAGTTGTTATATTCATAGTTTAATTTGAGCAGCATCTAATGCATATCATTTTCATCTTCAGCCATGATGACTTGATCAGCTGCGAAATGTAGTGTGTGTATGTATTGGTCATTCATTGTCAACAGGTATTCCCATGGAATTTCCATTTATGTCTCCATTTTTCAAATGCTGCATTCAAATACATCTTAAAAAGTGTGGGGCTATACAGCATTCTTGCCGAAGACCTTTTTGTTTTGTTTTTGCACTAAAACTTTTGTACTAAAAATACTTTAAATTGTGTAATTTTTTGGAAAATTTCGCGTTTTTGATGGTAAGATCTGGTAAGTTGGTTTTTCACTAGTTGCTTCTCCCTATAAAGTTACTTTTAGTCCTAAAAAGACTCAATAATTGTTATTAAGCTCTGGAAAGGCTGAATATATTTATATATTCAGGCTGTGTCGTTTGTTTTAAGTTTGTCTGTACTACAAATACTTTAAATTGTGTAATTTTCTGGAAGATTTCGCATTTTTGCTGGTTTTCACTGTATTTTTCGCCAATTTTCATTTGGTGAGTTGTTTTTCACTGGTTGCTTCTCTGTATAAAGTTACTTTTCTTTGTTATTTTTAACCTACTCTGCTTTGTTTTTGCACTAAAAATACTCTAAACTGTGAATTTTTTTGTAAAATTTGCGTCTTTTGCGCGGGTTTTCGCTGTGTGTTTCGCCAATTTTCATTTGGTAAGTTGGTTTTTCACTGATTACTTCGCTGTACAAAGTTACTTTTTTACCTATTTTTAAATTGTGAAAAAAATTGGGAAATTTTTATTTGGCGAGTTGGTTTTGCATTGGTTGCTTCTGTGGAAGTTCTTTTTTAGCTATTTTTAGCCTATTTTGCTTTGTTTTTGCACTAAAAATACTTTAAATTGTGAAATTTTTAACGCTGTTTCGTTTCTGCAGAAAATTTCTTTTTAAGAACCTCTTGAAACGTGTTTCAATTTGACTTGTTTTTCCACAAGTTTTTGCATGAATTACATATTTTGTCACATATTTTCTGGATCCAGCTACAATTTTAATTTTAGTCTACTACTTTTATCTGTTGTATGACTATCGTCCAAGTAAACTTTTAATATCAGGCTTATTAATATGCTATCAACTTTCATGTAATTTCTTT
Organism: Phosphuga atrata; assembly: GCA_944588485.1. Classification (NCBI taxonomy): domain Eukaryota; kingdom Metazoa; phylum Arthropoda; class Insecta; order Coleoptera; family Silphidae; genus Phosphuga; species Phosphuga atrata. Next base: position 12,982,123 of record OX155908.1, on the reverse strand, counting down.
CGGATTTTTCTTCCTTAGACAGACAAGACTAGATGAACAAGACTAGACACACAAAACTGGACACAGACACAACTAGACAGACAAGACTAGACAGACGAGCTAGGCAGATTAGATGAACAAGATTAGAGAAGACTATACAGACAAGACTAGACTTTTGCATGAATTGAAAATTGAATTTATTCAACTCATTTAATTCACTTTTCTTCTAATTTTCTCAACAAGATTTCCATAATTTTGTTCTTCTTTCGAATAGGCCTACAGTTGTTCAACTGTTGGGCTTTAATCTTTGTCCAGTATTGTCGCATCTTCTGCCGGTGTAACTCCTTTCTGTCTTCTGTCCAGAGGGTACCTTTCCTTTGGAGTTTTTCCTGAAATCCACGGACTTCCTTCAGTGTGTGTCTCACAGACTGTCTGTTTTGGAAATCTATTTTTCCCAGTTCTTTAATATCCTTCTTGGTTTCATTATTGTCATTCCCATTCGTGTTTTTACTTCTTTCCAGCTTCTCCAGTTATTCGCTATAGTGGTACCTAAATATTTATAGTTGTCAACCTGTTTCAGCATTTCACCTTTCACAATCACTTGCATATCTTCAGCTTCGCTGATCTTCATAACCTTCGTATTTTTCTCATTTATCGCTAATCCGTATTCCCCGTCCATATCTTCGAGTTGCTTGACTAGTACCTTAAGATCTGCACTTTCTGCGAACAGGAGTGTGTCATCAGCAAACCGTATGGATATAACTCTCCTTCCTCCAATATTTAGGCCTTTATTGCCTTTCCAACATTCCGACATCATGGATTCTGCTTAAATATTGAACAAGGTGGTAGATAAAAGACATCCCTGTTACAGATCAAACCAATCCGTAAGATTGCCACTGACTCTCAAAGTTACCTGCTGTCCCAAATACAACTGTCTTATCAACCTTCCAGTTCACCCCTTTTTCCTTCAGAATCTCCATTCATTTTTCCCACAGTACACAATCAAATGCTATTACAAGGACGACAAAACACAAACTTAGATCTTTTCCTTTTTCAATGTACCTTTCACCTATTCTTACACATCTAATCACATCTCTTGTCCCATTCCTTTTTTAAATCTGAACTGTTCACCCGCCACGTTTTCTTCCATTTTTCTCTCGAGCCTTCTATTTAACACTCGCAATAATATTTTCGCTGCATGCCCTACTACACTGATGGTTCTGTGCTCACCGCACTTCTTTGTGTCTTATCTTTTAGCCAGAGATATCATCTGCGTCTTCAGGAAGTCTGCGGACCATACTCCTGATTCATATATATATCATTACATAAAGATGTTAATTCACTCATTCCTCTTGTCTGAAGGCACCTCAATATCTCTACTGGAATTCCATCCACTCTGGCAGCCTTGCCTACTTTCATGTCTTTCATTGATATTTCTACTTCTGCGATCATAATGCCGGATCCCATGTTGTCTGGACAGACCGAGTCTTCTCTTTCCAATTCCAGTGCTCTTGGCTTTTCATCCATTTTATACTGGTCTTTCATGTATTCTTCTCATCTATTAAGTTTAGTTAGTTAATTCGTTACAAAGGTTTTCCAGCAACTTTTTCCTAGCTTCATCAGTTTCTTTTTGTAACTCCGTATTTAGCTTTCGATATGTTCTCCTTCCTTCGCTTGTACAGATGTTTTTGTACCTTCTTCTCTCGTCCATCTTTGCTATGATTACCTGATTTATCGTCCAAGGCTTTTTTGATCTTGTTCCTTTCTTATCTGGCTTTTCCCAACAAGATTTCCATAATGTTGTTCTTCTTTCGAATAGGCCTACAGTTGTTCAACTGTTGGGTTAGCACAAACTTAGATCTTTTCCTTTTTCAATGTACCTTTCACGTATTGTTCTTACACATCTAATCACATCTCTTGTCCTATTCCTTTTTAAAACTTAACTGTTCATCCGCCACGTTTTCTTCCATTATTCTCTAGAGCCTTCTATTTAACACTCAAAGATCTAAGTTTGTGTTTTATAACCAATCTTCTGTTCAACTGTTTTTATTACTCCCATTTTAATTCTGTTCCATTTTCCCTCAACATCTTGTAGCGGCTTAAGATTAATTATCTCTTCATGCATTAACTTCCCCACCTCTTCTTTGTCCATACTTTTTAACTTATCTAAGTTCCATTTTCTTTCTTTCCGTGCTCGTTTCACCTTTTTAAGCCTAAGTCTGATTTCCGCCATTCAAGCAGAACATGATCACTGTATAATGCGCGCCTGGTAATCCACAAGCTCGCTTCACTCCGTTTCTGTATCTTTCTTCTGCTAGGATGAAATCAATTTGACTTCTGTAACGATTCCAGGCGATTTAGAAGTTACAGTCTTCTTTTATGGTTTTTAAATCATGTGTTGGTAACTATCATTTTTGTTTCTTTGCAGAAATCTACCAGCCTTACTCATTTCTCTTTCCAAATCCGTACATACCAACTATTCCTCCTTATCTTCCAGCCCCTACAACAGCATTCCAATCCCCCATTACGATTTTACAACAAGTATATTATGGAAAGTGAAATTCTTCAATGATTATTATTATTCAAAACTACCTACTTCTGACGTGTCTTTTAAATCAAAATCCATCACTACTCCGAACTCTTCTATTTCATGACTAATTTCTTATAAAATTGCTTTGCATCACCTGGAATTAAATGCATGATGGATTTGAGATCGTCTAGTTTTGGTTGGGAAATTGATTTTTCGTCAGGCCACAAAAGAAATAGTCTTTGAAATTTGAAGTTAAACGAGCGAGGTTTAACGTTGATTTCTTTGAAGTCAGCTTTAAAATCTGATTTGACAAAATTTGAATATGCTTATATATGATGTCAGAGTACACTGTAACTTCTCTAAATTGCAACCAATTTACTTTTGTCTTGTCTACTGATACCTTTCTGTTCGTGATCATTTTTTCAAGTGTTGATAAAAAAACATGTTTCGATTTCATTGCAGAGACCCCAGTGGCTCCTTTTTACTACAAGAACATTAACATTAAGATACATGCTTTAAAGCACTCTCTATATCACTAAAATCCGTGACATACGGTAAATAGCTATATGCCCAGGAACAAGAAATCTATGAATTTTTTTAAGTGAAGGTAAAATACATTTCAGTAGCAAAACGATCTTTATGTTGCTGTTTTGTCCCGCACAAGAATCTGACCCTAAAATTAATTCTGTCACATCTTCTTTTACCTTTTCCACGACGTATTTTATTAAGCAGAACCCAACTTCCTGCTTCACCTTCTACCCAGACGTTACAAAAACCTCGGCCTTTTTTAGTTGCATGAATGCCACAGTTGTATATCCAAAGTTGGCGTTTATAAAAGATAATATTAGTTGGGATTCTAGGTAGAGGAAGGGTTTTTTCTAAATCGAAGGTAAAGATTCGACAGTTTTTTCAGTTTTGCCTCTGTTAAAATCATTTTTCGTAAGATTACGTGCTTCTTGCCAGAGTGAAAAATGCTTTCAATGATCTTCTTTCAGTTTTTCTTTCTCGAGAGCCACACTATTTGAAATTTTTATCGCTAATACGCAGGTATTACATGTGTCTTCTTTAGGGTCACACTTACTGGATTTTTACTCTCAGAAGCATAAAGGCTATATTAATTTCTAATTATTAAACTATTTTTTTAAATATTATTACTTCAAGCGCTTACAATCTAGTGTTGATTTGTACATAATTCTACATTCTTGCATATTAATATTTTACTTAAATGAAATTTTCTTGAATACTCTCGAAGTTCAGGTTCAACTGTCTTTTTTTAATATGCAGTAATACAAGTAATAATATATAAAGCTTGTGCTTCGTAGGAACCTAATTCCCAGAACTTTTCAAACTCCCTTTGTCTTTCTTCTTCTGCCAACTTTTCGATGCAAGGCAAAGCATTTGCAGTCAAAATGAATAAAATATTTTTCTTTGCCACTTTTAATCTATTTTGCTTTGTTTTTGCACTAAAAATTCTTTAAATTGTGGATTTTTTTTGACAAAAAAAAAATTCGCGTATTTGTTGGTTTTCGCCAATTTTCATCTGGTTGTTTTCATCAAGTAGGTTTTTCACCGGTTGCTTCTCTGTAGAAAGTTAATTTTCTTTGCTATTTTTAACCTATTTTGCTTTGTTTTTGCACTAGTAATTTTCTGGAGATTTTCGCGTTTTTTGTTGGTTTTCGCTGTGTTTTTTGCCATTTTTGTAACAAATACTAGATAAATAAGATTAGACAGACATGAGAAGACTAGACAGACAAAACTAGACAGACAAGACTAAACAGACAGGATTAGACAGACAAAATTAGATGAATAAGTGTAGATTATAAAACTATACAGGCAAGACTAGACAGACAAGCAATGCTAGTCAAGATTAAGTTTATTTTGCTTAAACAAAGGTTTTAATTGTTTTCTTTTGTCACCAAATTTGTGTCTCTCCGAATGAACGTCCCAATTAAAATTTTCCCAAATTTGTTTTTCTTCTGGACGTTTGTCTCTTTCTGAACCAACTAAACAAAGTTTGCTTAGTTAAGTTGTCAGTTTTTGAGGAAGACTAAAGTCCTTCGAGAACCCAGATTATCGTTATTATCCAACTTTCAAGTTTGTTGCGGTTCTGAAATAGTTTCCATTCGCAAATTTCCTTTGGAAGTGTCTCGAATTCGTTATCAAAGTTATTGTAAGCAAATATTCGTAAGCAAAAGTACTGGATTTCCCAACAATCAACAATCCACTTGTTTAATAAACACATAGTATTATTTTTAAACAATTTGATATCCAGAATAGACTCATACATTATATAACTGCATATTTATACATTATATATCTACATAGAATTGTATTATCTATATCGACAGTTATTAATAGTAGAACGTTATTATCTATATAGACTGCTATTATACTGTTCTTATTTATATACACTGTGATTATTTATATAGACTGTTATTATCTGTATGGACTGATATTATCTGTACAGATTGCTATTTTCTATATAGACTGTTATTAGTTATGCAGAATGTTTTTATTTAGGAATTATCCATAATTATCGTTTATGTTATGTATCATTTTCGCGTAATTTGGAATTATGTTGAGTATTCTTGCTGAATTATCTAGATTCTTATCTAGAATATCTGTGGCATATACGCTTGTAATCAAACAAAAAAGCGTTGTTTACTTTGAGCCGCCCTGTATATAATTGTAGTAACAGTCAAGTTTTGAGCAATCATTGTGTATATATCGTTGTGATAGATAGTAAATCAATCGCTCTGTATATAATTTTGTACCAAATATTCAAGTTTTTGTTACAAACTTGAAACAAATGGAACACAGCCTGAATATATAAATATATTCAGCCTTTCCGGAGCTCTATAACAATTATTGAGTCTTTTTAGGACTACCAAAACAAATCTCACATGAAATTTGTAAGTTATTTTACAGCTTTCAGTCTGCCTTCGTGGCACTCAACAAAAACCATAAAAATAACATTGTTTATAAGATCATGTCTTTCCAATACCCTATGTGGATAGCCATCTGTGGACGCGTTTCGAGATTTATCTCTCATCAGCACAGCTTTGCTGCCATAAACAATAATTTGTAAAAAAAAAGACTCAATGATTGTTATAGAGCTCCGGAATATATTTAGGCTTGGATTTTTTGCGTACAATAAATAGATGTTTTTTTACAAAAATATACTATTTTTAAAAAAAATAGTTGCAAAAATACAAAATTCGGTTTATTCATACAAAAAACGATTACTTCATCCAAAAAGGGTTACTTGGTCCAAAATAAAATATAAACGCCCAATGATCGATTGAATCTTACAAATAATAATGGTTTAGTACAATAATTGATAGGTTTGTACAAAATAAAATCAATTCACTCAAAAAAGTTTAACTGTACAAAAAAGGTTGATCCATCCAAAATTTGATTGCTCTTTACAAACAATTTTTTTTATACAAAATACAATTATATCTTCACAATAAACGAATTTTACAAACAAGGACTTGATTCCTTTAAATTTTATTTCTAACTAACGCGGCGTGTAACGAAAGAGAGGGCGCAAACACATCAGTCTTACGACCAGAAGCACTGTATGCCATGGAGTGTCTTTCCTTGAACCGAAGAGGTCTGGTAGAGAAATTGGAAATCAGAGAGAGGAGAATCATCAGGAAGATCCTAGGCATTCCCGGTAAAGGAAGACAGTCTTCTGTGAGATGCATCCTGAAGGAAGTCTGTGGATTTCAGGAAAAACCCCGAAGGAAAGGTACCCCCTGGACAGAAGAGGGAAAGAAGCTACACCGGCAGAAGATGCTACAATACTGGGCAAAGATTAAAGCCCAATAGTTGAACAAGCGTGGTCCAAAGTAGGGCTATTGGAAACAAGAAGAAGAAGAGATATATAAGCAGATAGAATAATGCAATTTATTTCCGAGCTACTCCACTCATCAATAAGGTGAACAGTTTTTTTCTTTCAGTATTTTTATGCATATAATAAAAGTGTAAAGATTATTAAATACACTCGTAAATTTGCATTTTGCACTTATTAAGTAAAATAAAAAACCTTTTTTGGGTGAATTTCGAATATGTTGAACGATTCAATCGATTATTGTAAGGAAAAATCATAGTTTGTAAGAAAACATAAATTATTGGATGATTACATTTTATTTTGGATGAATTAACCTTTTTTGGATGAAGTAATTTATTTTGTACGAAGTAACCGAATTTTGGATTGATTAATTTATTTTTGTATTTATCCAGCTATTGTAGAACTTCATCCATTTATTGTATGTTGAGTTTTCTATACTTCTAATCGAATATTGGATGAATAAATTTTATGCGATATATTTATATATTCAGGCTGTGTTTTATATATATCAGGCCGTTTGTTTTAAGTTTGTATGATTATCTATAACGTATGATGGTTTCAACAATTCTTTCTTATAAGTTTTTGTTAATCTATGTTTAAAATCAAATTAAGAAGCTGCCTATATGTTGAGCCACCTTGTATATGTTCGTTGAAATCGAGAAGTTTTAAGCAATCGTTCTGTATATATCGCTTTATTTGATATAAAATCATTAAAATTTGGACAAAACAAGGAAGTTTTGGGCATTCAAAGTCTGAAATCTAATAAAAAGCTTTGTTTATGTTGAGCCACCTTGTTTATAATTGTTGAAGCAGTCATATTTTTTGATAGAGATAAGTTTTAAGCAACAACTGCGTGTATCATTTTGTTCCATATTAATTGAATCCCTCATTATACAACTATGGAATGAACAGCTGATATTTATACAATCACTCTGTACATACACTTTTTTTTAGTCCAAATTGGTCAAAAACTATGAAACTGGCTAGAGACAGTCACACTGTATATTATATATAAATAAATTTTCAAACAATTATATACAAGGTGGATCAAGATAAACAAGGTTTTTTAATTTGATTTCAGGCGTAAATTAACAAAACCTAGAACATTTGGATCCACAATTATATACAGAGTGATTCATTTTGTATCAATCAAGACGATATGAACACAATGGCAACTTGGAACTTATAATATGAACAATAATATACAAGGCGGTTCAACAATATTTATATAATATATAAAGTTTATTGTGGATTAAAATAGTCATGTTTTGAACGATCCCTCTGTTTTATGTTTAAAATGTCTTATGTTTTCAACTATATTGGAACTACCCTCTAAGTAGAGAGTAGTAATTAGAGAGTTAGAAATTAAGACAATCACTCTGTATCTATTGGAATTAAATGGGTTGGAATGTCAAAATTTAGACAATCACTCTATATATGTTTATATTTAAGATTTAGACACTTATCATTTTTTATTGTTTTCTAAAACTGACTGAAGCTGCTATGTTTTGAGACTTGAAAGTTTTAAGCATCTACATCGTATATCATTAATTGAATCACTGTGTATATGATACTAAACTACTAAAATTTTTACAAACACGACGTATATTACACATTTTGTCTTTCGACGAAATTGGAAATATTTAGAGAATTGATATCTTTTAGGTTTATTATTCGAAATTTTGTCAAATTGTCACTTTGAAATGAAGTGAATAGACCTTTTCAAGTTAATAATAGCGTCAATTTTCGCCCAATTTTTTTTGACCAATAACAAAATGTGCCCGAAATAATTGACTGTTATTATGTATTCTGAGTTGTCTATAATTATCGTTTAGGTTATCTATGTTATGTATCATTTTGGCGTAGTTTGGAGTGATGTTTAGTATTCTTGTTGAATTATCTAGATGCTTATCTGGAATATCTGTGGCATATAATTAGTAGATCTGTGTCAAGATTCAATGTTGATCGCAGAGAGACATATATGCGAAAATATACCACGTGGTTTGAACAGCATTAGTTTGGAATTCTGAACGAAATCTAGTTCAAATTACGGACATGCCAACAATTATCTATATAGATAAGTTGGCTTTAATATACACGCTAGATTAGCAGAATTTTATATAGATTTATAATGTTTATAAATTGTATGTTTATGGGTGTGAGGGTAATTTAGATAGAATGGTCTTGTATAGATTATGCTAGAGTAGACAGAATGGTCTAGATTAGGTAGGAATGTGATAAATAAGACACAATTTAGATTGTAGATATGGTGGTGACGACTTGTACTGCGACCTTTATAGATCTATTGTACCCCACTCTCCTCCTCCAAGCGTTGGTCTACTTACCCATTTAGAGCGCCTCCTCTAATCCTGATTCCTTTAGTAATTTCAGGATCTGGGTGGGATTCAAGACTCTGTGTTCCAGGAGTGATCCCCAAGGTACATCTGTCTCTTGCGGAGTAATGCTCCGCAGTCTTTGAACAGATGTATGGGGGTTTCCTCTGCTGAGCCACAGAAGCTGCATCCGTCATCCTCTTCTATGCCTAGGGCCTAGAGATGTTTCCTAAGTCTGCAGTGTCCCGTCATGACTCCTGTCACAATTCTAAGCTTGTTCCTGCTTAATTTCAGACAAAAATTTGTTATTTTCTGGTTAAAAGGTCCCAGCATCACTTTAGACTGCCTTAGCCCTGGAAGTTCTTTCCAGGTCTTCATCCATTGTTCTCTTGTTTCTTCATCTAAACTTTTGTGGATGGTGTTCACACTGTCACAATTTTCTAGACAAGACAATCACAATTTAATAGACTGAGACTGTCATAATTTAGTAGACTAGAGACTAGAGTATCACATAGATAATTAGATCATTTAGTGCAGTAGCCAGAATAGTTTAGATTAGGTGAGAATGGGATGGATTAAGTAGTCATTATCTGATAGACTAGACATTGATAATATGCTAAACAAGACGGTCAAAAAGTACTAGACTAGAGGGTCACAATTTACTAGATCTAATTTGTTGACTAATTTGTCTAAACTATTATGTCAACATTCTATTCTGTCCAAATCTGCTTCGACTAACTGTTCGACTTTTGTCTTTTGCAGGAGTTTACTGTCCACGTAGTCGGAAGCAAACGAAGAAAACGGAAGGAGTCATCATCGGTTGTTCCCCTGCATATCAAGTGAAGTTTATTTTTGAATATTCAAAACAAACCGAGAACAAACAAACTTTTATATATAAAAAAACGAAGAGAAAAACGCGTGTGTAATAATCCCGTCCTCTCTATCTCTCTCTCATCCGCGAGCAGAGTCTTGAAACGAAGACAAAAACATTCGAGAGTTGATTTTTTACGCTGCCGGAGTGAATCCGGTTATTTGAGTGCGGCGCGGTTTACGTTTCTTTCTTTTGAAAGGAACCGACACGAACACACACGCGGCGTTCGTGTAAACTAACAATTTACCAGATACAGTCGAGTGCAACGGACGCGCGACTCTGCAGAATGATGACCGACACGATGAACACGAATAACCTCGTTCTGTCCACAATACAGACCAAAGGGTAAGAATTACAATTTTATTCAATCGTCTTATATAAAATTTTGAACGAAACAGTCAAATTTTAACCAAAATAATCTAGTACTGTCCACGATACAGACTAATGCGTAAAAATTAAAGTTTTATTTATTCACCCTGTATATAATTTTGTATGAAACAGTCCAGTTTTAATTAATCTATTCTTGTACTGTCGATACAGACTAAACCGTAAAAATGAAAGTTTTATTGGAACACCCTGTATTTAATATGGAATGACACAGTCCAGTTTTAATTATTCTATCCTTGTACCGACTACGATACTACGTTACATGGTCCAAATTTAGACAGTCACACTGTATATTAAATTAGATATTTATGTAATCACTCTATATATAATGTTTTTTATGGACTAAGATCGTGAAGTTTTAAACATTTTGTCGTAGTTTGGAGTAATGTTTAGTGTTCTTGTCGAATTATCTAGAATATCTGTGGCATATAATTAGTAGATCTGTGTCAAGATTCAATGTTGATCGCAGAGAGACATATATGCGAAAATATACTACGTAGTTTGAACAGCATTTGTTTGGATTTCCGGACGAAATCTAGTTCAAATCACGGACATGCCAACAGTTATCTATATAGATAAGTTGGATTTAATATGCACACAAGACTAGTAGAATCGGTATATCAAGTTTTTTGAACAAAAAATAATCAAGATTTAAACAATCACTCTGTATATACTGGACTTTTCTAGGCCTATTATTCGAGATTTACACAATTCACGTGTAATTTGTGATTTTATGATAAAATGATTATTTTATCATAAAACCACAAATTACAACAAAACATTTTGTTTAAACTTTTGATTAAAACATTCGCAGTGTATTATAATTTTTTTTTCTGTTTTATAGTCCAAATTTTGTATTTAAAAATATATATTTGATATTTAGGTAATCACTATATATAATGTTTTTCTATGTACTAAAATAGTCCAATCGAAAAAGTTTTGAACAGTCACTCTGTATATCAAGTTTTGTTCAACACAAAATAATCAAGAACCACTACTAAACAACTACTCTGTATATATTGAACTTTTCTTGGTTTATTATTCGAGATTCAGACATTTCACGATGTAATTTGTGATTTTTCGAACTAAACAGTCAGATTTTAACCAACCTAACCTTGTACTATCCACGATACAGACTAAAGGTCGATTCCCATATGCGCGACACTCAGCTACGCGACGTCGTCCGACATCGCCTGTCAAATAATGATTACATTGTTTTAAATGGACACGTCACGTAGCTGTCACGTAGCCATAGTGAGAACGTGCCCATTTAAAACAATGTAATATAAAATTTAAAACAATGTAATAATCATTATTTGACAGGCGATATCGCGTGACGTCGCGTAGCTAAGTGTCGCGTATATGAGAATCGGCCTTAAGCGTAAGAATGAAAGTTTTATTGAATCACCCTGTTTATAATTTTGAATGAAACAGTTCAGTTTTAATTAATTTATTCTTGTACTGTCTATGATACAGACTAAACCGTAAGAATGGAAGTTTTATTGGATCACTCTCTAAATAATTTTGAATGGAGCAGTCGAGTTTTAACTAATCTATCCTTGTACTATCTACAATACAGTCTAAAGCGTAAGAAGTAGCGTAAAAAGCGTAATGAAAGTTTTATTGGATCGCCCAGCCCTGTATGTTGTTTTGAATGAAACAGTCAAGTTTTAACTAACCTGTCCATGGTATCGGACTAAAGGGTATGGATTAACGTTTTGTTGAATCAGCCTCTATATTATTTTGAATGAAACATTCAAGTTTTACATAATTTAAGTCTGAAACAAACTTTGTTTATGTTGAGCCACCTTGTATGTAACTACAGTAACACTCAAGTTTTGAACAATCATTGTGTATATATCGTTGTGATAGATAGTAAATCATCAATCACTCTGTATCTAATTTTTTACCAAATATTCAATTTTTTGTTAATTTATGTTTGAAATCAAATCAAGAAGCTATGTTTATGTTGAGTCACCTTGTATATAATTGTTGTAGCAGCCAAGTTTTGAGCAATCATAGTGTATATATCGTTGTGATAGATAGTAAATCAATCACTCTGTATCTATTTTTTTACCAAATATTCAAGTTTTTATTAATCTATGTTTGCAATCAAATCAAGAAGCTTCGTTTATGTTGAGCCACCTTGTATATAATTGTTGTAACAGCCAAGTTTTGAGCAATCATTGTGTATATTTCGTTGTGATAGTTAGTAAATCAATCACTCTGTATATAATTTTGTACCAAATTTTCAAGTTTTTGTTAATCTTCGTGTGAAATCAAATCAAGAAGCTGCGTTTATGTTGAGCCACCTTGTATATACTCGTTGAAATGGACACGTTTTAAGCAATCGTTCTGTATAAATTGCTTTGTTTATATATAATCAATCAATTTTAGACTAAACCAGGAAGTTTTGAGCATTCAAAGTCTGAAATCTAATAAAAAGGTTTGTTTCTGTTGAGCCACCTTGTAAATACTCGTTGAAATGGACAAGTTTTAAGCAATCGTTCTGTATATATCGCTTTGTTTAGTATAAAATCATTTAACTTTCGACTAAACAAGGAAGTTTTGGGCATTCAAGTCTGAAATCTGATAAAAAGCTTTGATTATGTTGAGCCACGTTGTATATAATTGTTGAAGCAGTCATATTTTAAGGCTTTGAAACAAATAAGTTTTAAGCAACAGCTGCATGTATCATTTTGTTTTATATTAATTGAACCACTCAGTATACAACTTTGAAATGAATTTTAAGATTTATATATTTCACTCTGTATATACACACATTCATACATAACTCTGTATATACACATGTTTTTAGTTTAAATTGGTCAAAACTATACGGTTAGAGACATTCACACTGTATATTAGATTATATATAAATGACTTTTCAAACAATTATATACAAGGTGGCTCAAGATATATAATTTTTTTTATTTGATTTCAGGCATAAATTAACAAAACCTAGTTGATCCAATATTTGATTCAAGTTATATAAAGAGTGATTTTTAGTATCAATCAAAACGATATAAACACAATGATAACTTAAAACTTAACTGTTTAACAGACATATACAAGGCGGTTTAACAAAATTTAGATAATAGCAAAATAGTCATGTTTTGAACGATCTCACACGCATATAATAACATTTATAAAATTTTGGAATTATCAACATTTCAAATCAAAGAATTATCAACATTTAGATAATTACGTGGTTGTCTATTGGAACTACCTGAATTAGACACTCAATGTTAAGACAATCACTATTATCATTATAATATTATTATAATCTATTGGAATTACCTGGGTTGGAAAGTCAAAATGTAGACAATCACTCTGTATATGTTTTTATTAGCCTAAATTGGAAAGGTTTTTTAAGGATTTTTTAAAGGTTTTAGGTAAGGAGCACTTTATTTGTTTGTTTTATTGTTTTCTAAAACTGATTGAAACTGTTATGTTTTTGATACTTCAAAGTTTTAAGCATCTACTGGCGTATATCTTTAATTGAATCACCGTGTATATAAGAGACTAAATTGCTAATATTATACGGAATTAGACTAAACTGCTAATATTACTGTACTGTACTATATACTGGACTAAACTGTATATTACACATTTTGTTTTTTGACTAAGTTTGGAAGATTTAGACATTTGTCGTATTTATGTTGATAAGATAATGAAGGTTAACACAAACACTCTGTATTATTATATTTTTTATGCTACATGGTCCAAATTTAGATAATCGCACTGTATATTAAATTAGATATTTGATATTTAGGTAATCACTCTGTATATAATGTTTTTATGGACCAATATAAGGTAAGTTCGGCCAAGTGCGCGCGCCTTTTTCAATAGTACACTTTCGAATGAAGCTGTAGCCCTTATTATCAATTATTTAGATTTAAAATGTAAAGGCTTTAAACATTGTTCTTCTTGGATCGAGAAACAAAAATATGAAAGTATAAGTAGAAATACAATAATTATTTTTTTACGCACAACTGCATCAAAATTGTTCCTTTACATCTTAGTTACCAGGGCCGAAAATTGGACATTACGCCCGTCAAAATTTTACCGGCCCATGGGCCTGTAAAATCATTGAAAAGCCCGCAACAAGATCTATCATCTCAAGACTTCCCAAGATGAAAACCCCGTTTCATATCGGCCTTTAGACTTGCTTGGGATCAAACCCAACACAGCTTCATTAGCTTCCATTAATATTTCGGAGGGAATTCAGCGCTTAGTTCCATTCCAAAATTATGAAAATTTGTGTTTACAATAATTTTTATTTTTTTTTCTTAGCAACAAATAACCTAAGCGACGAGCTGTGAATTTAAATCACCGTCGTATTTTTTTCATCGTTTTTAACCATTTTTAATTAAATTTTGTAGGTTTTCTGCAGTTGTGCGTAAAACGTTGTACATGCCTCGGGCCGGAGGAAGATTACGCCCTTCGCCTCATAAAGCCCTCCTCCGTCGGGCCTTAAACTTCGGCGGCGGGCGTAATCTTATACCTCCGGCCCTCTATATGTAAATAACTATTTTGTTAGATGTGTACAGGGCGCGCACTTCCCCGGTAAAGTGGGGTAAGTGCGAGTTGGGTTCAGTTCTCCCTTATACTATTATGTTTATACGGGTGGGATACGTGCGTAGAATCAGCATTTCATCCTAAAATAAATCCTCCAAAAATTTTAAAATTTGATTCACGGATAGGCTTAAAATGAATTTGGGAAAGGACAGTAGCTGGTCATAGGCTTTGCAAAATTGATTGGCCAACCAAGTAAATTCAAAAAGATAGACTTGTTTCTTTTTTTTTTTCTTGTTTCGAATGGACCTACTTTGGACCCACGCTTGTTCAACTGTTGGGCTTTGATCTTTGGCCAGTATTGTCGCAACTTCTGCCGGTGTAACTCCTTTCTCTCTTCTGTCCAGGGGGTACTTTTCCTTCGTGGTTTTTCCTGAAATCCACGGATTTGCTTTAGGGCGCGTCTCACAGTTTTGGAGATCTGTTATTCCCAGTTCTTTAATATCCTTCTAGGTTCCTGTCAACCAAGTGGTACGAACCTTCTTGTTTTGCCAGAAGGTGAACAGATGGTTGGTTAGTTGATTTGGAGGCAATCTTGCAACGTGGCCATAGAAAGCTACCCTTCTTTTCCTTGCACAGTCAGAGAGCATCTAAATATTTTCGTAGAGCTCAGAGTTATGCCACCTTCGGAATTCCCCATTCTCCTTTACCAGGCCTAGGATCTTCCTGAGGATTCTCCTCTCTCTGATTTCCAATTTCTCTACCAGACCTCTTCGGTTCAAGGAAAGACACTCCATTGCATACAGGGTTTCTGGTCGTAAGACTGGTGTGTAGTCCTTAAGTTTCAGGTTGCGTGACAGGTATTTCTTGTTGTAAGTGTTCTTAGTCAGTCGATAGGCTAGTTCTAACTTGCTGACTCTCTTGGATAATGATACTCTTTCTAATAAGTTGGGTTCAATCCATTCGCCGAGATACTTAAATTTATCAGTCCTCTTGATGTTTCCCTGCTCTAGTAACATCTCTCTGTTTGCGTTTCCAATGTTGGTGAAGAATTCTGTTTTCTCCAGCGACACTTGAAGACCCACTTTGGTAGCCTGTTTTTCTGAGGCAATTTACCTGCATTGTTGCCATCTCAGGAGAATCAGCAAACAGTGCCATGTCATCTGCAAAGGCCAGGCAATCTACAACCAGGCCATCGTTCTTGCGTCCTAGGTAGATACCACTATGAGCACCCAAATTGATCAGTTCCTTGCGCCATTATCTCATAACCTTTTCAAGGAGACAGTTGAAGAGAAGTGGGGAAGGTGTCTCACTCCAGTTTTTATTTCGAAGCTTTCAAAAAACTTGCTATACCCCCCATACCCCCATCTCTCCATTGTTTCTAGTCCATCTGCAAGTTGAATTTCCTTATCCATTTCCTTATATAATATAAGTACCTCGACCTTGATTCTGCCTTTTCTTCCCTCTGCGTTCTTTTAAATGGTCCTTAAAGTTGTTTCTGGAATTCCATAATGCTTTGCTGCCCCTCTAATTGTTTTATTTTGATTTCTCACATCATCCAGGGCTGTATGTAGATTTCTAGGGGTGTAAGATTGACCCTTTTCAGTTTTTCTCATATAAGAAGGATTTCCATTTCTCTGAATTCTCTGAATATAAAGAAATCCATAAGAACTCATTGCATGAGTACTCACATCAGAATTTTTGGGGCAAGTGCGTGACGGAAGGCGCACTCACCCCAGCTCAAACGCGCATTTACCCCACAAACAGAAAATGTCGGGGCAAGTGCGAGAGCCTACCTCTCAAATTAAAGTAGAAAGAGTTTTAGAGATAAAAAGGTTTAGACTCACTTATTTTAAAACAATTATGGTATAGTAAATCAAAATTTACATAATAAACACAACTGATTAAGGAAATTATTTTGGTTAAAAAATACCTTCCTAACTGTTCTGATGGTCCTCAAACACTGTGTACCACTTTCATGTCTGCACTTTTTGTTTTCTTGCTCAGACGTACGAATCAATTACATAGCTGCTACGATAAGAAAATTTTCTACGAATGCAAAACTTTAGCGCCATGTTTAAAATAATACTTAGAGTCCTGGAGCTCGCACTTACCCCGTGCGCGCATTTGGCCGAACCTACCTTTGTCAAGTTTTAAACAACCACTCTGTTTATCAAGTTTTTTCAACACGAAATAGTCAAAATTTAAATATTCACTCTGTATATATTGAACTTGTAAATTGTGATTTTATGATAAAATATTCAATATTAAAACATTCACTGTGAATTATAATTTTTTTCTTCTTCTTACATAGTGCAAATTTAGATAGTCACACTGTATATTATATTAGACATTTGATATATATAGGTAATCACTCGATATATAATGATTTTTATGGACTAAAATAGTAAAGTTTTAAACAATTACTGTACATTGTATTGAAAAATTCACTATGTTAAAAAAAATCTGTTTTTTTTTTAAACAGTGAATTTTTTAATTCAATGTAAGTATGAATTACCACGTAGTAACTGTCGCAACCATCCTATTCATAACTACTCTGAATATCAAGTTTTTTCAACACAAAATAATCAAGATTTAAACAATCACTCTGTATATATTGAACTTTTCTCGGTTTATTTTTCGAGATTTAGAGAATTCACTATGTAAATTGTGATTTTATGATAAAATAATCATGATTAAAACATTCGCAGTGTATTATATATTTTTTCTATGTTACATGGTCCAAATTTAGAAAGTCACACTGTATATTAAATTAGATACTTGATATTTCGGTAATCACTCAGTATATAATGTTTTTTTATGGACTAAAATAGTCTAGTTTTGATTAATCACTCTGTATATCAAGTTTTTTCAACACAAAATAATCAAGATTTTAAAAAGAGTCACTCTGTATATATTGAGCTTTTGCATTTATACTATTTTTCGATTTCGACAATTCACGGTGTAAGGCCGAGGCCGCACTACGTTTTTTTCCCGTGAGCGGTAACCGCTATAACCGCGAAACCGCTCGAGAAACACACAGCACGCTATGGGAAAAATCAGTCGCGGGTAAAAACCGCAAGTGAGGCCGCTTGTATTAATCTTCTTGACTCTTAAAATCAGGCGGTTGAAAACCGCGGCGGTTTAGCCGTAGTGCGGCCTAGGCCTAAACTATGAACATATGATAAAATAATAAAGTTTAAAACTTTCACAGTTAACTATATTCTGTCACATGGTCCAAATTTAGACGGTCACACTGTATATTAGATTAGATATTTAGATAATTACTCTATATATGTGAAGTTGTCTAGTGTACTTTAATAGACAAATTTTTAACAATCACTCTTTATATCGCGTTTTTTCGGCGTAAAATATTCAAGATGTAGACAATCGCTCTGTATATATTGACGTTTTCTAGGTGTATTGTTCGTGAATTTTTCTAGTTACTTTGTAAATTATAATTTTATGATAAAATAATTAAGATTAAGATTTTAGTCCATAAAAAACATTAAATACTTATGTTCAAATTGACAACGACTTATACAGCCACCTAGACAACGCCTACTCAATTGAAAGTGATAATAACATCCACCTTGGGACAGCTTTACTAATTAAATCATGGTAAGAACAAGGAAATCTTCTGTTACTCTTTAGCACACGGCGCTCGAGATGCATTGTGTGAGCCTTTCGATACTACGATACTACAAATGGTCCGGTGACGAGGAATTGAAGAACTCACGAACAAAGGTGAGGTTTCTCGTTTTACATAAGGAGTGAGGTTACACAAATTATATTTATCTTATGTTACTTTACAAGTACATAAACCTTTAGCCTTCAGCGGCTGACATATTAAGTCTTGACCTTTCTCGTTACTTGCTTTGACGTAGCGAAAGGCTCACACAATGCATCTCGAGCGCCGTGTGCTAAAGAGTAACAGAAGATTTCCGTGTTCCTCCCAATTAGTAAAGCTGTCCCAAGGTGAATGTTATCACTTTCAATTATATACTGAGTGATTATCGAAATATCAAGTATCTAAATCACTGTGTATTATTATAGGTATTTTCCTTCTATACGGTAGATGCTACCCTGCTACATTAGATTAAATTTTTAGATAATCACTCTATATATGTTTTCTAGTAAAATTAAGTAGTCAGGTTTTGAATAATCACTGTATATCCACGTTTTTTCAGCACAAAATTTTCAAGATTTAGACAATCACTCCGTATATATTGGAATTATCTGTATTGGACAGTACAAGATTTAGACATTCACCCTGTATATAATGTTTTAATTACATAATTCACTCTATATATAATATTTTCTAGTAGACTTAACCCTTTCGCGACTCGCGGTACACAGGTACTACCACTAAGTTTTATATTAGGACTAAACAATTTTAATTTGGTTAAATTTGGTTTATATATGTACAGTTAAGTTTTCAGCAACTGCGCCACCATAAAATGTTTTGACTTCTTCAAATGATTCTGAAGAAGACAAGACACCAAAAGAGATCCTGATATTGAGCAATTGTCATATCAGTGTTGAAATCAGTGTTCGTTGTTCAGAAATGGTTGCATAATATAGAGATTATGGGAGGGGTTGATTTGGCGGACCAGATGATGGGATTATACGATTTATGATGGCTGTCGTACACGCATGAATTATCTATAAAGAGAAGACAAAGAAAAGACATTCTTAAAATATTTTGTATTATGTACAATAAAAATATTTAACATTTTTCAAAGAATGTTCTACAAGACTGACATAAAATAGCACAACAAAAGAATAATGGCGCTTAAATGTACCACACCCCCTTAAATTTGATATTATAAAATATAATTTTGACTTACAAACTTCGAAGATACAAATTTCAAAAAGCACAAATATGTCTTCCAGAAAAAAAAATCGTCGCGAAAGGGTTAAATAGTCGAATTTTGAACAATCGCTCTGTATATCACGCCAATTTTCAGCACGAAATAGTCATGATTTATACAAGCACTCTGTATATATTTTAATTATCTGGATGGGAGGACGGTCAAATTTTAGAGAATCACTCTGTATTTCTGTAATTCTTTTATTATGAAATTGTTAGATTAGATAGTCATAAATATCCCTTTTCATAGTTGAAATTTCTTTGTGCGCATGTGTCAATTTCCGCCATGTCATATGTCAAAAAGTGCCCGAACTTTTTGACGTATAACTATGTAAGATTGTGATGTATGCCCGAAACTTTAATATTCCCGCCTTTCAAACTTGTCGGATGCGCATGCGCTTAACTAACCGTAAAAAGGTCTATTACTAGTCTAGACATTTTGAATGTATTAGACTTGTCAGCTAGACTTTATTAGACTAGACAGTTACAATCTATTTGACTAGACAGTCACAATTTACTTCACTAAACAGTCACCATTTATTAGATTACACTGTCACAATTTAGTAATCTATACAGACATAATTTACTAGACTATATAATTACAATTTAATAGACTAGATAGTCACAACGAACTAGACTAGAGAATCGCAATTTACTAGATAGACTGGATTGTCAGAATTTATTAGATTATATAGTCACAATTTACTAGACTATATAGTCACAATTTATTAGATTAGACAGCCAACCTTTACTGGACTATAGACAGTCATGATTGACTAAACTATACAATCACAATTTAGTTGAATAGATAGTCAAAGTTTACTCTAGTCTATACACTACTCACAATATAGGATGAGAAGTTACTAGACTAGACAGTCACAGATTAGTAGACTAGACAATCAAAACTCGTTGGACTAGACAATCATAATCTATGAAAGTAGACAGTCACAATTTTGTAGATGAGACAGCCACAAGTTACTAGATTAAACAGTCACAAACTAATAGACTAGACAATTAAAATTTGTTGGACTATACTGTCATAATCTGCGAAACTAGACAGCCACAATTTATTATTTTATTATTTTAATTATTTATTATTTAATTATTATTTTAAGTTGATAGTCTTTAACTAGGATTAACTAAACCAGACAGTCACAATTTAGTAGATGAGACAGTCACAAGTTACTAGACTAGACAGTCACAGACTAATAGACTAGACAACGAAATTTTGTTGGACTAGACAGTGATAATCTACGGAACTAGACAGTCTTAAACTACAAGACTAGGCAGTCACAATTTAGTAGATGAGACAGTCACACATTACTAGATCTTAGTCACAGACTAATAGACTAGACAATTCAAATTGTTGGACTGTACAGTCATAATCTGCGAAACTAGACAGTCATATTTGTTTAAACTTGATAGTCTTAATTTACTAAACTAGACTGTCACAATTTAGTAGACGAGGCAGTCACAAGTTACTAGATTAGACAGTCACAGAGTAATAGACTAGACAACCGAATTTTGTTGAACTAGACTATCATAATCTACAAAACTAGAAAGTCTTAATTGACTAGACTAGACGATCACAATTTAGTGGACGAGACAGTCTCAAGTTACTATACCTTAATTGCAGACTAATAGACTAGACAATTCAAATTTGTTGGACTATACAGTCATAATCTGCGAAACTAGAGAGTCACAATTAATTAAACCTGACAGTCTTAATTCACTAGACTAGATAGTCACAATTTAGTAGACGAGGCAGTACAAGTTATTAGATTAGACAGTCATTGACTAGTAAGACTAGAGAGTCCAAATTGGTTGGAGTAGTCAGTCACAATCTACGAAACTAGACAGTCTTAATTTACTAGACTACACAATCACAATTTCGTAGATGAGACAGTCACAAATTACTAGAGTAGACAGTCACAAGTTACTGGACTAGACAGTCATAAATAGACTAGACAAGCAAATTTTCTTGGACTAGACAGTCATAATCTGCGAAACTAGACAGTCACAATTGACTAAATATGACTTAATTAGTCTTTACTAGACATGTCTTAATTTACTAGACTAGACAATCACAATTTAGATGAGACAGTCACAAGTTACTAGACTAGACAGTCACATACTAATAGACTAGTCACATACTAATAGACTAGTCACATACTGATAGACTAGACAATCAAATTTTCTTATTCTAGACGGTCATAATCTACGAGACTTATAGACACAGACAGTCACAATTGACTAAACTTGCCTTGTCTTAATTTACTAGACTAGACAATCACAATTTAGTAAATGAGACAGTCATAAGTTGGTATATGAGACACACACAAATTACTAGACTAGACAGTCACAAGTTTCTAGACTAGACACTCAGACACAAATAGACTAGACAAACAAATTTTCTTTTTCACTGGACAGTCATAATCTACGAAAATAGACACTCACAATTGACTAGACTTACCAATCCTAATATACTAGACTAGATACTACTAGTCTTAACCCCACCAATATGACTAGTCTTGTTCATTTAGTCCTGACTACGTAATCACATATTAGGACTAATCTTGACTATTTAGTCTTAACTTGGATAGAGCTAGACTAAGTATTAGCAGCGTATTAGTAAATCTAGCCCAAGCTTCATATCTTGAAATTGAAACTAGTGGGACTAAAATTGAAACTAGTGGGACCAATATTCAAGAACAAGAGATGTAGTCTAATACAATGTGTCAAATACGTTTGACAGCTAATGCCAATTAGACTACAGACAACCACCCCACAAAAATATAATCTAAATTTAGACTACAAACCCACTATTAATGTAAATAAGTCATGATCCACTTAATCCTAAAGAGTAACAGTAAAGACTTATCTTAAAGAATGTCGATAAACGAACGATGAAGTCTAATTCAGACTTATCTGAAATTCAGCGACATCTCAAACGGACTTTATTATACTTCAACTTTGCGTTTCAAGTCTGTTTTAAACAAATTAAGTATGTTTGAGATATCCCTGACTTTGAGATAAGTCTGAATTAGACTTACTACTTATTTAAGTAATTACATACTTTGGATATTTGATTATTTAACTATCTAAGATGCGTAATTAACAAGATTTTTTAACGGCAATGTAGTCTTAAATTAGACTTAAGCCAAGTCAGCGTAAGTCTAATTCGTATGTCTTTTTCTTTTTCAGAGACATTGATAAAATGGACGACATAGGTTGGAAGTCAAAGCTCAAAATACCTCCAAAGGATAGGAGAGTCAAGACAACAGTAAGTCACAATCAGTCATAAATTAGCTATATCACTATAAGTCATAAATCATTGTTTTTAAGACTAACTTAGTCATAATTTATTGACTTTTAGACTAGCTTAGTCACAATAAGTCATAAATTTTTGTCTTGCAGACTAGCTTAATCACGATAAGTCATAAATTATTGACTTGTAGACTAGCTCAGTTAGAATAAGTCATAAATTATTGACTAGAAGACTAGCTTAGTCAGAATAAGTAATAAATTATTGATTTATAGACTAGCTTAGTCAGAATAAGTAATACATTATTGACTTGTAGACTAGCTTAGTGACAATAAGTCATAAATTATTGACTTGTAGACTGGCTTATTCACAATAAGTCATAAATTGACTTATAGACTAGCTTAGTCAGAATAAGCCATAAATTATTGATTTGTAGACTAATTTAGTCAGAATAAGTAATACATTATTGACTTCTAGATTAGCTTAGTTAGAGTAAGTCATAAATTATTGACTTGTAGACTAGCTTAGTCACAATAAGTGATAAATTATTGACTTGGAGACTAGCTTAGACATAATAAGTCATAAATTATCGAGGTTTTGTCCAAAATTTGTTGATAAATATGCAGTCTAAACTATATAGACTGCGGTTTAGACAATCTATGATGTAGTTTAAATTGCCTAGACAATCTGTGATGATCTTGTCTAAATTGTCTAGACAATCTACGATGTAGTTTAAATTAACTAGACAATCTATGATGTAGTTAAATTGACTAGACAATCTATAATGTAATTTAAATTGCCTAGACAATCTGTGATGATCTTATCTAAATTGTCCAGACAATCTACGATATAGTTTAAATTGACTAGACAATCTATGATGTAGTTTCAATTGACTAGACGAATCTATAATGTAATTTACATTGCCTAGACATTCTGTGATGAACTTTTCTAAACTGTCTAGACAATCTATGATGTAGTTTAAATTGACTAGACAATCAATCTATGATGTAGTTTAAATTGACTAGACAATCTATGATGTAGTTTAAATTGACTAGACTATGTATAATGTAGTTTAAATTGCCTAGACAATATGTGATGATCTTGTCTAAATTGTCTAGACAATCTACGATGTAGTTTAAATTGACTAGACAATCTATGATGTAATTTACATTGCCTAGACAATCTGTGATGATCTTATCTAGACAATCTAGATGTAGTTTAAATTGACTAGACAATCTATGATATAGTTTAAATTGACCAGACAATCTATAATGTAGTTTAAATTGCCTAGACAATCTATGAAGATCTTGTCTAAATAGTCTAGACAATCTACGATGTAGTTTAAATTGACTAGACAATCTATGATAAAATTTACATTGCCTAGACAATCTGTGATGATCTTTTCTAAATTGTCTAGACAATCTATAATGCTGTTTAAATTGACTAGACAATCTATGATGTAGTTTAAATTAACTAGACAATCTATGATGTAATTTAAATTGACTAGGCAATGTATAATGTAGTTTAGATTGCCTAGACAATCTGTGATGATCTTGTCTAAATTGTCTAGACAATCTACGATGTAGTTTAAATTGACTAGACAATCTATTATGTAATTTATATATAATATTATATTAATTTATATATATATATATATACCTAGACAATGTGTGATCTTATCTAGACAATCTAGATGTTGTTTAAATTGACTAGAGAATCTATGATGTAGTGTAAATTGACTAGACAATCTATAATGTGGTTTAAATTGCCTGGAAAATCTGTGATGATCTTGTCTAAATTGTCTAGACAATCTAGATGTAGTTTAAATTGACTAGACAATCTATGATGTAAAATACATTGCCTAGACAATCTGTGATGATCGTGTCTAAATTGTCTAGACAATCTATGATGTAGTTTAAATTGACTAGACAATCTACGATGTTGTTTAAATTGACTAGACAATATATGTGTAATTTACATTGCCTAGGCAATCTGTGATGATCTTGTCTAAATTGTCTAGGCAATCTATGATGTAGTTTAAATTGACTAGACAATCTATGATGTAGTTTAAATTGACTAGACAATCTATGATGTAGATTAAATTTCCTAGACAATATGTGATGATCTTGTCTAAATTGTCTAGACAATCTATGAAGTAGTTTAAATTGTCTAGACAATCTACGATGTAGTTTAAATTGACTAGACAATCTATGATGTAGTTTAAATTGACTAGACAATCTATGATGTAGATTAAATTTCCTAGACAATATGTGATGATCTTGTCTAAATTGTCTAGACAATCTATGAAGTAGTTTAAATTGTCTAGACAATCTACGATGTAGTTTAAATTGACTAGACAATCTATGATCTAATTTACATTGCCTAGACAATCTGTGATGATCTTGTCTGAATTGTCTAGACAATCTATCATGTAGTTTAAATTGACTAGACAATCTATGGTAGTTTAAATTTCCTAGACAATCTGTGATGATCTTTTCTAAATTGTCTAGACAATCTAAGATGTGGTTTTAATTGAGTAGACAATCAATGATGTAATTTACATTGCCTAGACAATCTGTGATGATCTTGTCTAAATTGTCTAGACAATCTAGATGTAGTTTAAATTAACTAGACAATCTATGATGTAGTTTAAATTGACTAGACAATCTATGATGTGGTTTAAATTGCCTAGGCAGTTTATGATGATCTAGTCCGAATTGTCTAGACAATTTGTGAAGATCTAAATTGTTCAGACAATTTATAATGTGGTTTAAATTGTCTAGGCAATCTATGATGTGGTTTAAATTGTCTAGACAATCTATGATGTAGTCGTTGTTGTGTCTCGAAGTTGTCTAGGCAAACCATGATGATTATTTGGATTCCCCTTCATTTAATTATAAATGATAAATCCGATTCACTGAAATTGCCCTTTGACCTGGTAAGGTCATAGGCGATCGCCACTGTTTTTGCCTAATGCCTAGAGCGTGTTCGCAGGATGTCACAGACACAAGGGGCAACGAGTTCGAGGAGTTCTGCCTGAAACGGGAACTCCTGATGGGGATCTTCGAGAAGGGATGGGAGAAACCGTCCCCCATCCAGGAGGCCTCCATCCCCATCGCCCTCTCGGGCAAAGACGTATTAGCTAGAGCCAAAAATGGAACAGGTAAACCATTGTCTTTGTCTGGTAGAAATGTACTGTAGCCCGGGCGCTCTGTCGGTTTAGGCAAAACGGGTGCATATTGTATCCCGGTGCTGGAGCAGATCGACCCGAAGAAGGACTGCATCCAGGCACTGATCATAGTGCCTACCAGGGAGCTGGCGCTGCAGACGTCGCAGATCTGCATCGAGCTCGCCAAGCACATGAACATCCGCGTGATGGTCACCACCGGCGGCACGAACCTCCGCGACGACATCATGCGCATTTACCAGAAGGTCCAGGTCATCATCGCGACGCCCGGCCGCATCCTCGACCTCATGGACAAGCAGGTCGCCAAAATGGAGCAGTGCCGCATCCTCGTACTAGACGAGGCCGACAAACTTCTCAGCTCAGATTTCAAAGGTAAAACATTAAGTTTATAGTAACTTTTTCTATAGTAACGTTGCAAACTGTTCTTTAATGAGTCTAGGCGTTGTAGAATGTAGGATCTAGGTGCTGTAAAAATGGTGTTTGGTGGACCTAGGTGTTGGAGAATATTGTTGGGTGGATTTAGGCTTGATTTTGGTGCACGTTTGATGTAGATTAGTCACAATTTGCACTCTTTCTAGAGGAAAACTGGATCAAAATTGAAGTGGATCCAAAATCCCACTGAAAAAAAGACGTTTCAGGATGTTGTTCGATCAACCTAGGCTATCAAAAATGGTGTTAGCAGGATCTAGGTGCAGAGAAATCTTTGTAGGTCAGGTTGGGCGCTGTCAAAATGGTGTTTGGTGGACCTAGGCGTTGAAGAATGTTGTTAGGTGGATCTAGGCTTCATTTAGGTGCAGGTTTTGTGTGGATTAGTTACAGCTTGGAATACTTAGTCACAGTTTGGAAGATATCTTGATTGAGGTTGAAATTGGTCCAAAATCCCACTGAAAAAAGGCGTTTTAGGAAGTTTTTTGGTCGTTCTAGTTTAGGATGTTGTTTGATCGTCCTAGACTATGGTAAGAGGTGGTAGAACGACCCAGGTGCAATAAAATGTTGTTAAGTTAGGTTAGGCGCTGCAAAAATTGTATTTGGTGGACCTAAGCGTTGTAGAATGTTATTAGGTAGATCTAGGTTTGACCTTGGAGCAGCTTTGGCGTAGCTTCGTCACTGTTTGGATTACCTTGTTGGATAAAATCTGGATCAAAATCGAAGTTGGTGTAAAATGCCATTCAAAAAGGCGTTTTAAGATTTTGTTCGATCGATATATGTTTTGTGAAAAATGGACCTATAGTTCATTTTTTTTAAGAATGCAGTACAGGGAAGATATTGCTTATTTGACCTTCTTCTCTGATTGGCTTAAATCGAGGAGAAGTTCACACCGACGATATTAACTTCTCCATCTCAACCTCTTTTCTCTCTTTCTTTTCACATACATTTGCAGTTTGTTTCATTTAGATTTTTTTGCGTTTTTCTCCATTTATTTGTTAGTATTGTATAAGTTCTTCAATAATATTAAGATATTTAATCAAACCATTAATAAATTACCAATTTTATTTTCAAGTAACCATATTTGAATTTAGCGCCAAATTTTGTATCTATCCTAACATTTATCATAGTGTAAATCAGGTTTGTAGTTACTGCATTCTTTAAAAAAATGGACCATAGGTGCTATGAAATGTTGTTAGGTGGATTGATCTTGCATGTTTAGTTTGTAACCTGTATCAAAACATGATGAAGCTTTGGATTCCCCTTCATTTTCTGTACAGAAATAAATGAGAAATCCGAACATCTGAAAATTCGTCCAAACCAAAACTCTCTTAACGTTTTCCATTTTTCTTTTCAAAAATTAGTGTTTTTAGGAATGCTGGATCATGTGATATCGCGGCTGCCGAGCGAACGCCAGATCCTCCTCTTCTCCGCGACGTTCCCGCTGACCGTCAAGCAGTTCATGGAGAAGCACCTGCGCGCCCCCTACGAGATCAACCTGATGGAGGAGCTGACCCTGAAGGGCGTCACACAGTACTACGCGTTCGTGCAGGAGCGGCAGAAGGTGCACTGTCTCAACACGCTGTTCAGCAAGCTGAACATCAACCAGAGTATCATCTTCTGCAACAGCACGCAGCGCGTCGAACTGCTAGCCAAGAAGATCACCGAGCTGGGGTACTGCTGCTACTACATTCACGCGAAGATGGCGCAGGCGCATCGTAATCGCGTCTTCCACGACTTCAGGGCGGGGCTTTGCAGGAACCTCGTCTGCTCAGATCTCTTCACCAGAGGTAATAATTTCAAATCCTCGTGTGCTCGTGTCTAAAATTGTTTGTAATTTCGGTAGGTATTGATGTACAGGCAGTGAACGTTGTGATCAACTTCGACTTCCCAAAGATGGCGGAGACCTACTTGCACCGTATCGGTCGCTCAGGTCGTTTTGGCCACCTAGGCATAGCCATCAATCTGATCACGTATGAAGACAGGTTTGCCTTGCACCGCATCGAGCAGGAGCTAGGCACCGAGATCAAACCCATCCCAAAGGTCATCGACCCCATGCTTTACGTACCTACCATGGATGATGACCTACAGGTCCAGGAAGAGATCACCAAATAGGAGGATAATCTAGGTTTCATTGCCTAGGCCCAAAAATGTTTTTTTTTTTCGGAATGCAGAGGCCAACTTGTTGAAGCAATGTGAAAAGTGGGGTTTTGTTGCCTAAATTTCCTTGGGGAAGGAAGTTTGTTGTGGGAACAAGATGAGCAAGTTTGGTACTGGTTCCTTTTTTTGGGAAATGGACAAGGATTGTTTGTTTTTTTTTGGTGTAAATATGCGGAAAATACTGTGACCAAATGGACAAGTTTATTTTTGGTTTTTTTTTGCGCGGAGGATCTTTTTTTCGTTTTTTCTTTTGTAAATATTTATGGAACTAAAAGTGGAATGGATTTATTTTTTTGCGTGGAAGGGGGAAAATTTGTGGAAAATTTGGTTTTCCCTGTGCGGATTTGGCATGCGTGAGGAATCTTTGTTTCGAAAATGGTCGAAATGACACGAAATATTCTGCGTCGCCCAACAAGAGTTCGACAAAACGAAAATACTTTTCCAAAAAGGATTCAACTTTTGGAAACAACACTGATTTTTTCTCACCCTGTATATAATTCTGAAAAAACTCCGGTGGAAAATCTTTACTTTCGTTCTTTCCTTTTCGAATTCTAAATTTTCTGTTCGTTTTCGATAAACCAACAACAGAAAACTTCAACTTCACCCTACAAGAACATTTACAACTTCATCTAACAAGAACATTTACAACTTCATCCAACAAGAACATTTGCAACTTCATCCGACAAGAACACCTTCAACTCTGACAATCTTCATCCAAAAATAATGTTTGTAACCTCATGCAACAAGAACATTTCTCTTCGAGCCTCTTCAACTTCAATAGGAACAATTTGAACCATGCAGAAGCTTCATGATCTAGTTGTAACCAAAATTTGATTGTGGAGAACTGACAATTTCAATCATGAAGTACTATAATTCTCTCTACAAACTTCAACTTCATCCAACAAGAATATTTTCAACTTCATCTGGTAAGAACATTTACAAGTTCATCCAATAAGAACATTTGCAACTTTATCCAACAAGAACATCTTCAACTGTGACAATCTTCATGCAACAATAACATTTGTAACTTCATGCAACTAGAACATTTCTCTTCAACTTCAATAAGAACAATTTTAACCATGTAGAAGCTTCATGAAGTAGTTTTAACCAACATTTGATTGTGAAAAACTGACTATTCCAATCATGAAGGACATGGATAATTGTCCTTGCAAACTTCTTCCAACAAGAACATTTTCAACTTCATCTGACAAGAACATTTACAACTTCATCCAACAAGAACATGTGCAACTTCATCCAGCAATAACACCTTCAACTGTTAACAATCTTCATCAAACAATAACATTTGCAACTTCGTCCAACATTTCTCTACGAGCCTCTTCAACTTCGACTGGAACGATTTGATCTGTGCAGAAACTTCATGAAGTAGTTTCAACCAAGATTCGATTATGGAAAACTGACAATTTCAAGCATGAAGGACAATAATTACCCCAGCTGACTTCAACTTCATCCAAGAAGAATATTTGCAACTTCATCCAACAAGATCTCCCACTGCAATAATCTTCATCCAAGAAGAATATTTTTGTGAGTTACTTCGACAAGTACAATTTGAATTGTGCAGTAGCTTCAAACTTCAACTTCGTCCAACAAGAACATTTTCAAGTTCATACAACAAGAACATTCTCAACTTCATCCAACAAGAACATTTTCAACTTCTTCGATCAAGGACACCTTCATGTGCAATAATCTCCATCCAACATCAACATTTGCAACTTCATTCAAAAAGAAGAGTTCCACAACTCAAAATTTGAAGTTCAGAATTTTAATGTTCAAGAAAATGGTTAAATTTGAAGTACAAAATACATGAAAGTATGAATAATTTAATTTACATAATTGAAGTTATGTTAAACTTCAATGTAGGACAGAACTTAAACTTGTTTTGATTGTGAAACTTCATTGTGTCAGCATCTTGTTCAAAAACTTGGGCATCATTTGGCATTAGAACTTCAAAATTGTCCCAAGCAGATAATAGACTGCAAAAAACTGTCCCGTTTTGAAAAGTGCAAAACTTCAACTTCGTTTTAGGATCGTTATGCGAGAACTTCAAGCAAATAGGGAATTTCAGATGGTGCATAAAACTTCAAAATCACGTAAGCACCTTCGCAATTTTTTTTAAGTTTGAAGTTTGATAAAACTTCAAGGGTCTGTGGACATAAACTTTGAAGTTTAATATGTTGATTGATGTACGAACATTAAGTACGAAAAATTGTTATTAATTTCTGTAAGAACTTCGAAATGGAAGTTTGGATGTGAGGAAAAAACATCTTATTTTGAAGTTCAAGGGAAGGAAAAGGATATTTTAATTGCTATTTGAAGTTTTTGAAAGCTAACATTAAATTTTGATGTTTTTTAAGATGTAGAAAGAGGTTGGATTTGAAGTTTCGTAGTGGCTGTGAACATCAAAGTTCGAAGTTCAAGATGTTAATTGATGTGTAAACATTGAAAAATGTTTATAAATTTTGATAAAAACTTCGAAATTGAAGTTTGTATGTGAGGTGAATTGATAATTTTTTTAAAATTACATGAAAAATGTCAATTATCAAAGAAATTTTACATTTTAAACTTCACAACTTCAAAGTTGCTTTAAAAAAACTTCGGAATTTTATGGTCACATTGTTGCAAGACCAAAAATTATTTTTTGTAAATCGCAAAAATTATGTCAAATCAAAATCTAATAAATAAGTCATTCCCAAAAACTTCGAAAACGTCAAAACATGAAGTTCAAATGTCATTAAATTTGTTGTGAAAATTACTTGGAAAAGCGAAGATCGAAGTTTAGAAATTACAAAATACGAAGTTGCCTGCAACATTGTTCACGAAATCTGCGAAACTTCAAGATTTGGTGTAGAAATAATACAGTGAAGCGAAAAATGATTCAAGTTTGATTCAAGCGGAATATCGAAGTTTGAAGTAAAACAAAACATTTGAAGTTGTAAGAAAAAAATCTGTTAAATTGAAAACATCAAAATTTGAAGTTTAAAATGCAAGTAAATACCAAACAAGCAAAAATGTAATTTGAAGTACAAAACACGTTTAACTTTGAATTTAAAAACTGCAAAACTTCAAAGAAGTTAAACAAAAGAAATAGTCAGTTGAAGTTTTGGTGATGTCAAAACTCGATAAAAAACCTTAGTAAATTGAAGTTTGAACATGACTTGTCCATCGGAAGTTCAGAAAACGTTGAAGTTTTTAATATTTCAATGTGTAAATCGAAGTTTGGGACATCAGAGTCGATGTTTCGAATTACAAAACTTCAAAATAGTTTGACATGACAATAAAAATTGACCGTTGAAGTTTTGCAAATGTCAAAACGTTGTTTTATAAAAATCTCAGTAAATTGAAGTTTATCACAATGAAATGAAGTTTAAACATGAGTGAGAAGTTCAGTAAACGTCAACACTTTTAGTATTTCGAAGTGCAAATTGAAGTTTGGAACATCATATTTGAAGTTTAATCGAGATTTTGTCAAATACATTTTAGGAAACTTCACGACATTAAAGTGTGCAACATTGAAAGAATTATATTTAAACAAACACTATTCGAAAATTGAAGAAATGTTAGTCTGAAGTTTTCAAAACGAGAAAACTGAAAAACGTATCGTTTGGGACAATAGTAAAGTGAAGTTTTGAGCAAATTAACAGTCAATTGAAACGTGTTATCGATGTTTATCTAATCTGAAGTTTGTAATACGAGAAAACGTCAAATTAAAGTTGTTTGGGACAGCAAGTGAAGTTTGAAGCAAATTAACAATCATTTGAAACGTAAAGTCGATGTTTTGTCGGTGTTCATCTAGTCTGAAGTTTGCAATGGAAGAAAAATGTCGTTTGGTACAGCCTGAAAGTGAAGTTTGAAGAAAATTAACAATCAGTTGAAACATAAACTCGATGTTTTGTTGATGTCATCTAGTCTGAAGTTTGTAATATTCGAAAAATCGTTTGGGACAGCATCAAAGTGAAGTTTGAAACAAGTTAACAGTCGGTTGAAACATAACGTCGATGTTCATCTAGTCTGAAGTTTGCAATACGAGAATACGTAAAAAAAATGTCATTTGGGGTAGCAACGAAATGAAGTTTGAAGTAAAGTTGAAACATAACGTCGATGTTTTTATTGGATTGCAGTTTGATATTTACTAAAATGTCAAAACTTTTAGTTTATAACATTTTATGATGTCTGAAATTATTTTTTGTTACATTTGGAAACGTCAAAAATTGATGTTTGTAACATTTGGAAACGTAAAAAACAAAGTTTGTAACATTTGAAGTTTCAAAATGGAAGATTGTAACATTTGGAAACGTCTAAAAGTGAAGTCGTAACATTTGGAAACGTCAAAAATTGAAGTTTGTGGTATTTGGAAACGTAAAAAGTGACGTTTGTAACATTTGAAACATCAAAAATGGAAGTTTGGTAAATTTGGAAACGTCAAAAATCGAAGTTGCAGCATTTGGAAACGTCGAAAATGAAGTTTGTAACATTTGTATACGTAAAAAGCAAAGTTTGGTACATTTGAAATGTCAAAAATTTGAGTTTGTAACATCGGGAAACATCTGAAATTGAAGTTTGTTAAATTTGGAAACGTCAAAAATTGAAGTTAACTTTTGGAAATGTCAAAAATTGAAGTTTGTAACATTTGGAAACGTAAAAATCAAAGTTTGTAACATTTAAAACGTCAAAAAGTAAATTTTGTAACTTTTGGAAACGTCAAAAATTGAAGTTTATTAAATGTGGAAACGTCAAAAATCGAAGTTGTAACATTTGGAAACGTCAAAAATTGGAGTTGCTAACATTTGAAAAGTCAAGAATTGAGTTTTGTAACATTTGTGAACGTCAAAAATTGAAGTTGTTACATTTGGAAACGCCAAAAACTAAAATTGGTAACTTTTGAAAACGTCAAAAATTTAAGCTTGTTACATTTGAAAAGTTATAAATTGAAGTTTGTAACAATGGGAATCGTCAAAAATTTAAATTTATTAAATGTGGAAACGTCAAAATTCGAAGTTGTAACATTTATAAACGTCAAAAATTGGAGTTGCTAACATTTGAAAAGTCAAGAAGCAAAGTTTGTAACATTTGAAACGTCAAAACTTGAAGTTTGTAACATTTGTAAATGTCAAAAATTGTAGTTTGTAACTTTTGAAGGAAACGTCAAAAATTTAAGTTTATATTATTTTAAGCGTCAAAATTCGAGTGCGACACCAGACCGAAGTTTGAAACATTAGTAACGTCCAGTTAATGAATAAAATGAAGATTGAAGCATCAACAACACGAATTTATAAGCATCCGCAAAATGAAGATTGAGGCATCAAAGCAATGAAGTTGGAACTGTATTAACCCCTTAACATACAATGACGTCTCTAAGACGTCATGTATAAGTGATAAGATCACATGTATATACACGTCAACGCTCATTTTATTTGTATGTCAAGGGGTTAACTACCAAGAAAAGTATCAACAAAATGAAGTTTGAAGCAGCAGCAAGATGAGGTTTGATATGTCAACGCTACGAAATGGGAAGCATCAACGATGTGGAACTTCGAAGCAGAGTGGGGTGAAGTTTTAACGGTCGGTGATTTTTCGGATCATGAGAGAAGTGAAGTAAGTGAATTTAAATGTTTTTGTGCGGGTGGAGTTGAAGTTGTGGTGGAAAATGCCGATTTGTTGTAAAACTGTAAATTGGAAGTTTTGTCGGAAAAACTTCGTTTAGGTATTAGTTTTAGTTTGAAGTTTGCACAGCGCCGTCTGCGTTTCTCGTTACCAACTAGAATCTCCGGACGACGTAGCGGCGGTGTTGCAAGTGAAGTTTCCCTCCGTAAAAAAGAAGACAAAATTTTGATTTTTTTTTATAAAATCGTGTAAAAAAGACACTTTTGTGGAAAGTGATTTTTTTTTTGAGGAGGTGGAAATTTTGATTTTTGTTATTTTTTGAAGAAAAAAAAATTCGAGAGTTTTAGAAATTAATTTTTCGAAGATTTTTGGATTTTTTTTTTAATTTAGGAGATTCTGAGATGCGACTGGCTGGAGTTTTTCTTGCGAGGTCTTTTCTCTTTGCCGGTCGAACCAATGTGTTAAAAGGTCAAAAAGATTAAGGATTTTTAAAAATCCCACAGAGCTTGTTTTGTGGGTCAGGGCGACCAAAATATCTTCCCAAAAAAAATCTAAATTAACATCGGGATTTTCAAAACAATTCATTTTTTTTGGGAATATATATTTATTTTTTTTCTAAATTTTTTGCAATTTTTGGTCGCCTTTCCAATTTATTTTTACTAAAAGAAAACTTTTTTTTGTGTCAAATTGATTTTTGTGATAAAACTGATATTTATTTTATGAGCGGAATTTTTCAAAATTTTTAAAAAAATATTTTGTTTTTTAAATAACGTACTGTTTTTTTTTTTTTTGAAAATTTTAATTCCGCTTCGTACTTAACTTATTTTTAAAAATTTTGGGGGGACACGACGGACTGACGGACGGACAAAAAAAAATGAATTTAAAAAAATGAGAAAAAAAATTTAAGATTTCAAAAATTCATTTGATTTTCTAAATTTTCAAAAATGTTTCAAAAAAATTCGATTTTTGTTTAAAAAAATTTTCTCCATTTTTTTGCAAAAATTTATTACCATTTTTTGTATTATTATTATTCTATGATTGTTATTATTATCTTTTTTTAAATTATTTTTATTTACAGGATGTGTTTTTGGCCTTAATGATTTCATTTTTTGCAATACTCTTTTCATTTCGGAAATAAATTAATAACAGAAGAAAGAGTGAATATTTCGTCCCCCAATTTTCACTTCTATCCAATGTTTCTCCTTGTTTCTTGTCGAAATTTAAAATGTTTTTATCCAAATTTTGACTTTACCTTTATCCAATTCTAACAATTTTTTCTCCTTTTTTGTAAAACTCAGTCATTTTTATGCAATTTTCATTTATTTTTATCCAATTTTTTTAAGCAGATTTCTACGGCTGTCGCCGCTTCTCCGTCCCCAGTTTCCATATTCTCCTATCAAGAGATTGTTCCTCGGTTAGGTTTCTTGTTTCCATCGCTTCATCTATTCCATCCCTCCAGCTTCTTCTAGGTCTTCCTCTCTTTTTGCTCTCCGGCGGTATCCATTCCAACACTTTCCTAGGACATCTATTCTTATCCATTCTTTTCGTGTGACCAAACCAAATTAGTTGTTTTTCCTCAACTTCGTCTGAAATATTCTTTTCCCCTGCCCATTATATTTCGGATATCCTCGTTTCTCACTCTATTCTTCCGTGACACACTTCAGCTTCTTAAAAAATCCATTTCAGTTGCAAGTAGTTTTCTCTTCAGTGTTTCTGTTATATCCCATACTTATACTTATCCCATACAATACTTTCATATAGTCGCTTTTTTGTTGATCTCCTTATATTCTTTTCCCAGAGGGTTGAATTTATTGCTCCTATCATTTTTCTACCTTTTTTATTCCTTTTTGTTATCTCGTTCTTGCTATCCTGCCCTCTTTGTTAAATACAACCCCTAGGTATTTGCACTTTTCTACTCCTTTTATGAATTCGTTTTCTAAGAGAAGATTATTCTGGTTGTTTGTGCCTATTGCCAGGTATTCGCATTTACTCATGTTCATCGATAGACCAGCTTTTTCGTATCCCTCTTTGAGGTTTTCCGACCATATACCCCAAATGGTCTTCATCCTCTGCTATCACAAACTGATCGTCAGCAAAGTATAAACTATAGAGCGTGTCATCTCCCACTCTCAGTCCCATTTTTGCACACTTTCTTGTCCACCCTCTAAGGGATCGGTCAATGTAAATTAAAAAAAAAATCGGGCAAGTGCGAGTTGTGACTCGCGCACTGAGGGTTCCGTACAAACTTGTAAGGTATCTTTTTTTGTGGAGGACGTAGCAAGCATATTCAGTTAACTTGACAAGTGGCCCTCCTGAAATCACTACCATCTTAGTACCGCTGCAAGCATAACCTCAAGATGTCGCTGTCGCACGATGGAATTCTACCCTATATTTTATTACCATACATCCCCCATTCACTATGAGTGCTTAGGGGTTCTGGAACTTTACTATTTGTTTTTACTGCTCAATTTTGCCTGTGCACCTATATACCCTGTATAAAGGTATCAGGGTATTTTTTTTTAAATAACACGAATATTTTTAAACTTATAAAAAGAAAACTTTATTTTATTACACTTATTCACTAACTTATATTAAGATCTAACTATTTCTAGATCTAATATAAACTAATATATTAACTATTTCTAGATCTATTTCGATACTCTTAACATTCAGTTGTTCAATTGACTGCTTTTGGGCAATTGACTACCAAAAAGTTTACTAAGTTTCTAATAGTAAATTCGCATTTTTCTTGCAATTAAATTACATATTTGCGGTTTTCAGATTTTTCCCTTTATATGTGCTCTAAGACACCGCTTCTTGCCAAATTTCATGATTCTAGGTCAACGGGAAGTACCCTATAGGTTTTGATTCCCTTGTGAAATCACAAAATGCGACATAAACGGTCATATCTTTTGATCGCGTTGACTTACAAGTTTGATTTTTTCACAGCTGAAAGAGACCGCAGACACGAGTATTTGATACAAATACATCAACTTGTTACCTCTACGCGTTCCTGAGAAAAATGGTTTTGACAGACGGACAACAAAGTGATCCTATAAGGGTTCCTTTTTCGGTACGGAACCCTAAGAAGAGTAGGGGATAGACAGCACCCCTGTCTGAGCCCCTTGGAGGTCTTAAAACTCTATAAGGCCTGTTCCTAGCTTCACTCTTGCAGAATTGTCCCTATAGTAGTTTTTAGTTGGCCTATAGTAGAGTCGGTCTGAACTCTAGTTCCTCCATTCTTTCCCGTAGTTGTGATATCGGGACGCTATCGTAAGCCTTTTCTAGATCAATAAGGGCTATAGGTGTTTCTCTGCCTCTGCATACGCTTCTCTATGGCTATTTTAAGGGTGAAAACGTTGTCGATTGTTGAGTGACCCGCTCGAAATCCAGCCTGTTCTTCAGGTTTTTTGTCTTAAATATGGTCTTCTATTAGGGTTTTCAGTATACGAGAATATATTCTGCCTATTGTAGGAATGACAGCGATTCCCCGAAATTGTTGGGTCATTTCGTGATCCCTTTTTATGTATGGCTGTGATATATGACGTTCGGCAAGCTTTTGGAATATCTGCACCGTTTAGACACCGCTCAAATAAATTCTTCAACATAACCTTCAGTTTTTCAGGGCCAAATCGTACAAATTCCGGGTGTATTCCACCAGTTCCTGGGGATCTTCTAAGTTTAGTCGTTTTGATTGCTTCCTTTACGAGAGACATATCTAGTTTCAAGGTCTAGTTTTTCATGGATGTGGTTTGGTTCATTTTCCTCTACATACTGTGGCCTTGTTTCTGTTAACAATTTTGTAAAATGATTTACCCATCCTTCCTTGGAGATGTTATTAATTGTGAATCCAGTTCTTGATGAGGTTCTTGGCGATTTGGCGATCTTCCCCTCTGAACTCTTAGTACCGCCTATATTTTGGTCGACGTATTCGCATCTTTTGAGCCA
This sequence comes from Phosphuga atrata, assembly GCA_944588485.1. Classification (NCBI taxonomy): domain Eukaryota; kingdom Metazoa; phylum Arthropoda; class Insecta; order Coleoptera; family Silphidae; genus Phosphuga; species Phosphuga atrata. The sequence goes on along the minus strand of OX155908.1, from coordinate 12,944,171 downwards.
CGAGCTGTTTCTCTTGTTTATGACTTCTTGTTTCACTTTCCTATTTAGTTGTTTGTATCTCTCGTTGATCACCGGGTCCCCCGTCTGGATAAGCTTTTGATATATTTGTTTCTTTTCTGTTATTCGTTCTTTTATTTCTCTATCCCACCAATATGGTTTGCTCTTAAGATCCGTCTTCCCTAAAGATTCCATCGCAGCTTCCTTTATACATTGTGTAATATGTTCATATTCGGTTTCTGTACTCCTTTGTTGTTGCACCAATTTCTGTTCTAATCGTCTTTGGTATAGAAACTTTGTACTGTCGTGTTCAAATCTTTTTACATCTTCTCGTTGTTCCTCGTGACATTCTTTTGATTTATTTTGATTTTGTGCTATATAAGGTTTGGTGACGGGGTAGTGTGTGGAGAAAAGGAAAATAACAAACCCGGAGACGATGTATAGATGTACCCACTCGCTTTATATTAATAAACGCACGTGCGAGATTTCCGCGATTTCTTCAGGAAAATTCTCAAAACTCAGTCGAAACCAAACATATTTGGGAAAATGTTATCGGAATCTTCAAGACCGTTGAATTATCCATCAAGAGTTATTCGGCAAGTTTTTCCGTGCGGATTCTAGATACCAAGATATTTCGTCGCGAAACTAAGCGACGTTTGAAACAATGTCGCGAGAGATTGTTTCGAGAAAACTCTCATAACTCAGCTGAAACTAAAGATATTTGCAAAAGTTTAACAGAATCTTAAATAGCGTTAAATTATCAATGAAAAGTTATTAAACAATTTTCTTACTACAGTCATAGATAACTAGATATATTCAATTGAAACAAAACGTAATCAAAAACTTGTTTAAAAGACGTTGTCTCACTAAAATTGAGATAACTCGGTTGAAACCAAACGGATTTAAGAAATTTAAACGGATTTGGATAACCAATGAGTTGCTTTAGATGAAATATTAACACAGGTTTTGTGTAAACTCATTGGTTTATTGAGAAAATTGATGAAGACATTTGTGTTTTATTTAGATCCGTGATTCCCAAAGTGGGCGCTACCGCTCCCTGGGGAGCGCTGCAGGAAACCAGGGGGGCGCTGAAAACATAAAGAAAAAAAAAATAATTAGAAAAATGGTAACACTTATAACACATTTATAAATAAAATAAAATACTGTAAGTTAAGTTAAGATTTATAAATGTGTTCATTTGTTAACATGGTTTTGGTGTTATTTTTTCTTCGAGTAATTTATTTTAACTTATTCTAACAACCAATTTATAAATCGACCTATATATATGGTAGTAATAATAATATAAAACAAAACAGACAAATTTAATACGTAAAAAATACCTGTTGCATTTGAAGACTAGATGACTAAATTATAAAATGTAAAATTGTAAAGTAAATATTATTTTTTTGGTGACGGGGTAGTGTGTGGAGAAAAGAAAAATAACAAACCCGGAGACGATGTAACTTTTTATTGCGCGTCACGTGACGCGTGCCGGTTTTGATGCGAGTTGTGGAAGTTGTCTCTGATGTTCTGCTGGAAGTTGTGTTCACTGATGTTCTACTGGAAGTTGTGTCTGGATGTTGTTTCGAAGTTGTCTCTCGAAGTCGTTTCTCCAAACTGTCCCTTTGTCACTCCCGTCCCGTCCTTTTATCCCTCGGTCAAACGCATCTTCTCTCTGGTAACTTTGGTGGGAGAGGTTTTTCGTTGTCCCGATTGGTTGTTCGTTCTTCCCTCCTATTGGTGCTGACGCCAAGTAAGAGGGAGGCAAAATCGGTATTGTTTGATCGGCTCCAGCCCGCTCATAAAACGGTCTGGGCCATAAAACGATTAAGAAAAACCCGAACCTATCGGCTTTGTTTGATCAGCTCCAGCCCGCTTATAAAACGGTCTGGGCCATAAAACGGTTTAGGAAAAACCCGAACCTGTGCAACTCATCTTGTCAATAATGAGTCCCTACAGGACCCCCCTGCTAGTGATTAACGATACAAGTGCATAATTTACAAAGTTACAGGGTTTATCTCAAACCGGCCTGGTAAAATTCGGTGAATCTAACGCGGCGTCCTGATCTTGTTCGGAGGCCTGGGTCGGTGTTGGGAGTCACAGGTTGGGGTGCAAGCGATGGTGCTGGCGCTGGTTGCATGGGAGCTTGGGTTCCGCCCGCGTCGTCCGGAGGGTCGTCATCGGAGTCGCTCTCCAGCTCTGGTTTTTCGATGTTCTCGTCGATGATGTACGCAGGTTTGAGTCTATCGATCGTAACTGGTACGTGTCTTCCCCGCATCAAGAGAATGAAAACCTTGTCAGTGCGAGAAATTACTTTGTACGGACCATCATACGGCAGATGGAGAGGTCCGTTTGGTGCGTCGTGGCGCACAAAAACGTGGGTAGCAGTGACGAGATCCTTAAAGACGAAGATTCTGCGCTCACCGTGCCTGGACCCACTGACTGGACGGAGTGTCTCGAAGCGTTGACGAAGTTCCTTCACGAATTCAGCGGAGTTGTCGACCTCTCGGATCGCCCGGGATACCAGGAATTCTCCGGGAAGGCGAAGGGGCTGACCGTAGACCATCTCGGCTGTTGTCGCCTGTAGGTCGTCCTTCCAAGCTGCACGTATGCCAAGTAGCACCGTTGGGAGCGTTTCAGTCCACCGAGTAGCCTGCAAGCACTTGATGGAGCCTTTTAGCTGCCGATGCCATGATGCCATTGGCCGCTGGGTGGTACGCCGTTGTGTGCAGGTGCGTCGTCCCTAGGAGTTGGTTGAGGCAGCGGAACAGGTGGGACTCGAACTGCCTGCCTTGGTCGGTGGTGATCCGGAGAGGTGTGCCAAAACGTGCAACCCAGCTGTTGTAGAAAGCGCGGGCAACGGTTTCGGCTTCCTGGTCCTGTAGAGGGATTACCTCCGGCCATCGCGAGAAACGATCAACGCAGGTTAGGCAGTACCTGTATCCCTGCGAGTACGGCATGATGATCAGGTCCAGATGAACGTGCTCGAACCGGCGGGAAGGTGCTGCGAATGAGCCGACTGGAGCGGATACATGCCTGGTGACCTTGGATTGCTGACACTGGATACAAGCTCGTGCCCAGGTGCGACAGTTCACGTTGATGGAGGGCCAAACGTAGCGCTGTGTCATCATTTTCGTTGTTGCCCTGATCCCAGGATGAGACAGCCCGTGGATGGCGTCGAAGGCTCCCCTGCGGAACGGCGTCGTGAGAAAAGGCCTGGCAGTGGGTGTTTTGACGTCGCAGAAGATCGCGGCGTCTGAACCCGGAATGCGGATTTGTCGCAAGTCCAGCTCGGAGCTGTCATCCTGCAAGAGTCCTTGAAGTTCCTGATCTTGTTGCTGCGATGTCGCCAGAGCCTCGAAGTCCATTGGAACAGTGATCTCGTCGACCCTGGATAGAGCGTCGGCGACGACGTTGTCTTGCCCCGCGATGTGCCTGATGTCGGTTGTAAATTGGCTAATCAAGTCCAGGTGACGGAATTGGCGTGGCGAGCATTTGTCGGATCTCTGGCGGAAGGCGAAAATTAGCGGCTTGTGGTCCGTGAGGATGGTAAACGGACGGCCCTCGACCATATGCCTGAAATGCTGAACTGCACAGTAAATCGCTAGGAGCTCCCGATCGTATGCGCTATATTTATTCTCGGAGCTACTAAGCTTCTTTGAAAAGAATCCAAGCGGCTCCCAATGATCGTCGACTCGTTGTTGAAGGACTGCGCCTGTGCTGTAGTCCGACGCGTCGCACACCAGAGACAGGTCTGCGCCGGGTCGAGGATGCGCCAAGAGTGCTGCGGTGGCCAGTTCCTCCTTGCACTGCATGAAGGCTGCCTCGACTCCATTGTTCCACTGAATCGGCGTGCTCCCCTTGATGTTACCTTTGAGAAGGTCGTTGATGTTCGCCTGTGTTTTAGCAGCCCTGGGTAGAAACCTTCGATAAAAATTGAGCATCCCCAGGAACTGCCGTAGTCCTTTGGCAGTCTTCGGCTTCTCATATTCTCGGATCGCGGCGACTTTTTCGGGAAGCGGTTCTGTTCCTCTCTCAGAGACGCGGTACCCTAGAAACTGTATGGTTGCCGCGCCGAAACAGCACTTGTTGGGGTTGATCACGACACCAAACTGCTGCAAGCGTTCGAACAGGATTTGCAGATGACCACGATGCTCCTCTTCGGACGATGATGCCACCAAGATGTCGTCTATGTAAGCGTAGCAGAAATCCAAACCGCGGGGGACTTCGTCGATGAACCGCTGGAACGTTTGCGCGGCGTTTCGCAACCCGAAGCTCATGGATGGAAACTCGAATAATCCAAATGGTGTGGTAATGGCCGTTTTAGGAACGTCTTCTTCCGCGACTGGAATTTGGTGATATGCCCTTACCAAATCGATCGAGGTGAAGATCTTCTTCCCATTGAGCGTCTGCGCGAAGTCTTCGATGTGGCGCACCGGGTAACGATCCGGGATGGTGCGTGCGTTGAGGGCCCGATAATCACCACAGGGACGCCATTCGTCGCCTTTCTTTGGCACCATGTGCAAAGGTGAAGCCCAACTGCTCTTAGATGGGCGGCAAATGCCCAACCGCAGCATGGACTCGAACTCCTTTCTGGCGTTCAACAGTCGGTCCGGGGCAAGTCGACGCGGTCTTGCGGCTTCAGGTGGTCCGGGCGTCGTGTGTATGTGGTGGACGGTGCTGTGTTTCACTGTTGGTGCCTTGCATGCTCCGTCGGGTCGCGTGATTTCTGGGTAGCGCTGCAAAAGCTCGTGATATTCAGAATTTCCGATGACGATTTTGACACTTGCGATGTTACCCGAACTCGGCCTATTTCCGGTCGTCTTGACTTGCGTCAGGCTATCTACGAGATGTTTGTTTCGCATGTCTACCAGCAGGCCGTAGTGAGCCAGGAAATCGGCGCCAATAATCGCGCGTGTTACGTCCGCGATCACAAGGTTCCACGTGAAGTCGCGTCTCAATCCGAAATCCAATGTCATTGTCACTGAGCCGTACGTCGCAATCGGCGTGTTGTTTTCTGCGGAAAGTTCGTAGTTCGTCTTTGTCCGGCGACCACGCACAAGTTTACGGGGAAAAATACACAGATCCGAACCAGTGTCTATCAGAAATTTCGTGCCGCTAATGCGATCTGGCACGAACAAGCGGCGTACGTTTGGGCAGTCATCGCTTGCCGCCATAAGCGATGATCCGCTTAGTTTCCCGAACGCGCGGTGAAGACGGCGTTTAACTCGCACGGAGGCCTGCATTTGCGCGCACTGTCACCGAACGTGTAATGGTACCAGCACATTCCGTCGTACTGGACCGGAAGGCGAGAACCTGAGCGGTTGCGGTTCGACGGTGACCGATCCGAGCGGTCTCGACTGATTGAACGGCTGCGGCGCGCTTGCTGGAGCTCTGACCTAATGGCCGAGATTTCCCGTCGGTTGTCTATTTGCACCTCCGTCAATTGTCGTTGGAGGCCGGCCAATTGCTCTAAGATCTTCGACTCGAGGGAAGATGACACTGCGGATACCTGGTTTCGCGGCTGTAGGGTCCCGATCGAGTCCAAAACGTTGTCCGCGATCCTGGCCAACTCGTCGAGGGAGGTGTTTTCTTGCTGCGTCGCTAGGCAGGCCCGCACGACCGGGTTGAGGCGGTCCATCCAGAGGGCCTTGGTGATGTCCTGGGCCCCGTGTTCGCCGGCAAGTAGCTGCAGATGTCGCAAAAATTGTGACGGAGTTCGGTCGCCGATGTCCTCGCGCTCCAACAACTGCCGTGTCCGTTGTTGCTGTGTTTTTCCGAGTCTCCTGATAAGTTGTTCGTTCTTCCCTCCTATTGGTGCTGACGCCAAGTAAGAGGGAGGAAAAATCGGTATTGTTTGATCGGCTCCAGCCCGCTCATAAAAACGGTCTGGGCCATAAAACGATTAAGAAAAACCCGAACCTATCGGCTTTGTTTGATCAGCTCCAGCCCGCTTATAAAACGGTCTGGGCCATAAAACGGTTTAGGAAAAACCCGAACCTGTGCAACTCATCTTGTCAATAATGAGTCCCTACAAAGGTATATAGATCTTCGCCTTTACTAGCCCGTACATCCTAGACCTTAGTTTTTGCGCCCTGTTTAACAATCACGTAATCTATAATTGATTTCCAACCTCTCGTGTGTTGGTACCAAGTATACTTGTGGATGTCCTTATGTGCGAAAAAGGTGTTCGTAATCTTTAGATCATGTTGGTCACAAAGGTTTTTCAGCCTTTCTCCATTATCATTGACTACCGCTTCCCCGTGCCTTCCAACTATATGGCTATTTAGTTGTCTGCCTACTCTACTATTAATTTCATGATGATTTGGAATTTGTTTAATTATATTTCGTACATCCTGTTCGAATTTATCTTTCTCTTGGGTCTTAGCGTCCTCGTTCGGTGCAATAATCCAATCACTATTATGTGCCTACCTCTAATTTGTATGGTCATTTTAATAATGCGTTCGTCAACCGGTTCCCTTGATTTTATGTATCTTTATAATCTTTTGTGTATCATAATTGATACCCCGGCTTTAGCCCAGCAGCTTTTGTCGACTCCGCTGAATAAATGTAAATATTCTTTATTTTTCTCACTTCCGTTTCCCTTTTTCTTGGTTGCCGTTAGGATGGCTATATCCATATTGCGATTTATGAATTCTGATATAATTTCTTGCTGTTTGTTTCGGATTCCTCGTATGTTCCATGTACCAAAATTCAAAGTTCATTTTAGTTGCTGTTTTCGTCTTCTATCCAAAATCCGAGGCTTAATTTTACTAGGTATTTTAGCGATAGTGTATTTTTACGGGTGTAAGGTTGCTGGCCTCACGACTCAACCCCCATCCTTGGAGGACCGGGTATCTATCTTAGTCTGGTCCTTCTCCCTTCACCTGTCTGAGTTGGGTGACACTTCTGGTAGCTACGCTACCGTCAGCATAGCTGTCAGGACCATTAGGACACGCAAGCTCCCCCACCCGGCATGATGCCTTCGTCAAGCTGTAGATACTTCGAGGGAGATTTTTATCCAATTTTGTTTCATTTTTTGCCCATTTTTTACAGGTTTCATTAATTTCTGAATTGATTTTCTTTATTAATTTAACTAATTGTTTAAATTTTACCAATCTCTATTTTTATCCATTTTCTAACCAAGACCAGACAAGACTACACAAGACTCGACAAGACTAGACAAGACTAGATAAGACTAGACCAGACTAAACAAGACTGGACAGACAAGACAGACAAGACCAGATCAAACCAGACCGGACCAGACTAGACTAGACTTGTCCGTCTAGTCTTGTCAGTCTAGTCTTTCGAATCCTGGTCGGGGAGACAACTAGGGCGGTTTTCACTAACCGTCCGGGCTGCCCACCCGGTTAAATGCCCACAAGTTAAATAGGGGGTTTAGTCTTGTCTGTCTTATCTTCTCTGTCTAGGCTTGGCTATCCAGTGTTGTCTTTTTTTTTGCACGTGCTGGAGGTGAAAATCTGCAAACAGACACCACCCGACCCGTGCGGAGTGGTAGTGTGGAGCTGCTCCCCTAAAGGGACGACCCACTAAAAAACCACCACCATTCAGACCCTCCATCCAAAACCGGAGAGAACTTGATCGAATCCAAAATTTGGCATAAGTTCATCAAATTCCTCCTGCTTTCATGTCCAAAGCATTCATCGGCATTCACTCGTTGTGCCGGGCGCACCGTTAATCGCCGTGCCCCCCCTCACATCAGTTTACAATAAATGTGTGCGCCCCCTTCACACTAAGGGACTCGCGCGTAGCAACCCCTCGTGCCGCCTTACGCTCATCCCTTTCATACTTCTCCTTTCTCCTCATTATATATCCAATCATACCAGTCAGCACGCTCCATCCATACTCACTGCGGAGCATGATTCTCATCATACTCTCCTTATTTACATTCTCTCCCACCTTGCGTTCTGCTGCGCTCCTAATTCTCTCGCATCTCATACACTCAAAGATGGTAAGCTCCGCAGTGTCCTCAGTCGCTCCACAATACCTTTAGTGCGCTTCGACCAGTTTCCCGATTCGCACCAGGTAAGACCCAAAGCATCCATGCCCCGTAAGCGCCTGGGTGAGGTGATAATTCACCTCGCCGTGCCGACGGTTGACCCATTCATCATAGTCGGAATCAGTTGCCTGGTCCCGGCTCCCTTTTCCGACCCATCCCATAGCTCTTGCCATACACGCATTGTTTTTGCCCTTTCATTTCTAGGCTCATTACCTCCCCAAACTCTCACCTTTTCATGCGCGAGAAGGTCTAACGGGATAACTCCAGCAACTACCGCCGCGGCATCGCCAGAAACAGTCCTGTATGCGCTACATACACGCAGCAGCATATACCTTTGCACTCTCATCAGTCTCGCTATATAACATTCAATCCTGAACGCATGTATGCATGCCGACACCCCATACAGGAGAATGAAGTCCACGACCGCATTCATAATCCTTCTCTTGGAGGCCCACCTATGTTGGGCATCAGCCCTCCAAAGGTTCGCACACAATCTGTAGCTTTGCTCACCACCAGTTTGACCTGATTGGATACCCTGAGATTTCGCTGAAGCTCTACCCCAAGGTATCTTACAGATTCACGAGTTGGTACGTCAACTGTCCCCATTCGCACGGTCAGTTCACGCAGCTTTCTTCTCCCAATTAGCAGAACCGCCTCGGTTTTGTGGGGAGTCAGAGCAAGCTCTTTTTCTCCTATACACCGATCAATCCCACTAATTGCCTCATTCATTATCGCATTCAGACTCTCTTATGTTCTTGCGACAGCGACTACTGCTAAGTCATCAGCGTACCCGACGAGTGTAACCCCGTTTGGCAGCCTCAATCTCAAAACCCCATTATAAAATATGTTCCACAGTATCGGGCCAAGAATAAAGTGACCACATTTTCTTTGAGACAAACCGGGACAAATTGGATGAAATGAGAATTATAATTTAGTTATGAAAGCAGACCAATAATTAAAAAATATATATTTTATCTCTCACCCACCAAAATGAACACTCTAATACAGGGCTGAGCAACCTGTCTGGAAGCCTGGAAGCTGTCGGCTTCCCTCCGCTATGAAAACTACTCTACTGCCTCAAATTTTAATAAACGGGACCATTACACCCGTCTTACTTTGTGTAGCCCCTATACTCGATCAAATAATGGTAATTTAGTTATAGTTCCAAAAAAGGTTGGTCATGCCTGCTCTAATATAATATTGTATATGAAGGATGCCATTATTATAATCGTGTGTAAAAGTAACCAAATTGTGCGTAAAAATCTAATGTAAATCAAATGGAGTTGCATTATTAAACGTTTTCCGTTGGTTATTATTATGGCAACAACTTGAAGCGACTAAACAAAAAACATAGAATTAAATAGTTACATAGAAAATAAATTTTCCAACGTGCACTCATTGCGATTACAAAAAACTCGCACCTCATGCATAAAACCCCTTCTTCACACACTTATTTACTATTATTGTATACATTCATATACTTGTCTATAAATATACATTTTTTTTTTGTAAAAAACAATAATTTGAAAATTATGATTTCTAATTAATTTAATTTTTTTATTAAAAAAAAAAATTGATTTTCTTTCACGGTCAAATTTTTGATCCGAGTGAATACTCGGATCATTAAAATTTCGTGAAATTTCTCACATGAATTGATCAAATTATTTTTTTTCTTATCAGTACAGCTTTGCTTTTATGAGCAACAATTTGTAAACCATTGTTAAACACATAAAAGCTAAGCTGTACTGATGAGAGATAAATTATACGACCGGATTTTCTGAAAAAACTATGAATTTTTTATAATAACCACTTGCAATATCTTGAAGAATGGACAGTTCAATTGGAGGATATTAAAAATGTCATTGGGTGACACTAAAAAAAATGGAGGTTTTATGGGAATATGTGAAATTTATATATTACAGTACATTTAAAATAAGAAATACAGATATTTTCTAAAAAGTGGGACTTTTTAAAAATCGACGGGACGGTGGACTGTCCTCTAAAAAGCGGGACTGTCCCGCCAAAATCGGGACATGTAGTCACTTTACCCAAGAACCGAACCCTGTGGAACACCCGCACTCATTTTGAAGATTTTACCTTCCATAGTCACTATCTCGCGCCTCATCAATCTCCTCATCATTCTTTTTTGTTCCTTCTAGTCGTTTTATTTTTGGGACTTTATTCTTTACGATCACGTTACTCATCTCGTGCCATTGTTTTTCAAAGACAAGCATATAGTCCACCATTTCGTGGGCCCTTTTTTCAAGAAGTTGTCTCTATGCTTGCCACATAACACAAGTGAATATGGTGTGCGCAACTTCTTCTCCACAATATTCGCGGAGGCAGTCTTGTCCAGTCTTGTTCAATCTTGTACCGTCTTGTGCAGTCTTTTCTACTCTTCTCCAGTGTAGTCCAGTCTTGTCTTGTCTAGTGCTGTCTAGTCTTGTCCAGTGTTGTCCAGTCTTTTCCAGACTTGTCCAGTTTTGAGCAGTCTTGTCCAGTCTTGTTCCGGCTTGTCAAGTTTTGTCCAGGCTTGTTCACTCTAGTCCAGTTTTCTCCTTTCTCCGCTAGGTTGCTCAGCAAAAGTCACCTTGGTTTCAACCCATTGTTGGATGGCAGATGTTGATTTATGTGCCGCTTCAGGAAATAACCATCTCCATCAAGTTTAACAATATAGTGAAGCTTCCTAAGCTTCTTGTTGAGTCGTGTCTAGTCTTATCCAGGCTAGTCTAGTCTTGGTCAGGCTTTTTCAAACTTGTCCATGCTTGTCCATTCTTTACCGTTTCAACCGTTTTTACCGGTTCAAGCACAGAATGGTGGTTGCTCA